>JAHZMZ010002630.1:0-52141 GCA_027743805.1 Lepidocyrtoides sp. E14 | reverse complement strand
CTTTTTTTATATATAAAATGGCGCTATTGGTTTATAAAGCTTGTGGTGATGACGAAGACGAGATGAAGAATTGAGAAAGAAGGGGGGAAAACGTTGGGAAAAAGACAGAGCAAGTGAGCTACAGTGACTAACCCTGGTTTTTGTGGAGAATCAAGCAAGAAAGAAGTGAGTGTAGAGAGAAATTTTGTAGGCTTGTGACTGGAATAATTATGAATTGTGTGTCTCCACTTGAGTTTGAGAGAGAAGAAGAAGAAGAGTTTTATGTGTGTGTGTGTATGTTGGTTAGTTGCCGCTATTCTACCACCACCACCACTCCATGATTTTGGCTTTGCTTGCTTCGGTTAATGATCCAGTACAGTAGAAAATACACAGGAGAAGAAGGAAGGAATAAGGGGACTTGGAGAATACTCAAATCCTTAGCACGATTTTGTCTTGCTGTTGTCGTTGTCAAGACAACCAACTGCCACCATTATTATCATGGTTAGCTTTACTCTCTCTGCTTGTCGTGTATTAGCAATGGAATATTTTAACTGTAAGAAGAAGGAAGAAAAAAAACTTGGAAAAATATGTGATAATGATCGTCATCATTTGTAATCACCATTCTCTTCTTTTTTCTATCCATGTAAACTTATTTTTTTCTTCCTTCCACCAATACCAAGTAGTAAGAACGTTTACATAAAATTGAACGGGTTTCTCCTGCTGATTATGATGATGAGCCACTGTTTACAATTTTTTCCCCACTTGCACAACAAGTAACTGAAGTTTGCTCATTAGATTATGATTGCAGGCTTGCTTGTTGTAGCCTAATAACCAGAGATATGTATGCGTGCCAAAAAACTAAAAAGGTGACGACAAGATGTACCCTCAAAAAACTCTTGGATTTTGAATGACTGATTTCTCAAGTAGCCTCTGTGTGTGTGTGTGTCTGTCTATCGGTGTTTGGATCCAAAAGTACTTTCGTTATCCCCATCAGCTCAAATTGACACGAAGTAAAGCGTATACCTATTATATATTATGTGTCTATCTATATACAAGTTGATGATAATAAATGGAAAGAAATACATAATACCGCGTACATATATATTTATGCCGTATTTTGTCAAGTTTCCACTTTCTCTTCTTCCTTCTCTCAACAGCTCTCCAATCCAGCTCATTTTTTTCTCTCTTTCCTGTCTTCTGCTCGGGTGTGCCTCTTTTCCCAACGAAAACTAATGGCAATTTTTCCTTTGCTACAAATATAATACATACATACACCATCTCATCTCTCCAATTTCCACTAGTAAATGCCACTACATAGTACTGCTACCACCGCCGCTATTATTATTAGTCCCACTTGTGCTACTACTTTCAATCCTCTTTTGCTTCTTCTCCTCTCCTGTCATTTATGTTTCTCAAGTGGGCGCATGTCGAACT
Organism: Lepidocyrtoides sp. E14; assembly: GCA_027743805.1. Taxonomy (NCBI): domain Eukaryota; kingdom Metazoa; phylum Arthropoda; class Collembola; order Entomobryomorpha; family Entomobryidae; genus Lepidocyrtoides; species Lepidocyrtoides sp. E14. Next base: position 50,728 of record JAHZMZ010002630.1, on the reverse strand, counting down.
CCGGGACAAGTGGATAAAAAAAAGAAGAACAAGACAAGTGGTCGACGAAATCTTCGACAAGCCTTACCGTTTTTTTCGAATCTCGACCAACAACACAAAAAATACATATAGATGCTTTATTTTGTAGCAGTGATGCAGAGATTGTCATCAAGTCATCGCTCTTTTCATTCTGTTGAGCAACCAACGGCAGTATGTACAGTGCACGCAGCAGCATTGTAGCAATGTGAGATGGATTGGATACTGTTGTTGCCAATGTGCCTGCTTAGAATTCCCTAAATGTCCACTGTTAAGTGAATAGAAATGGCTTGTCTGCAAAATGAAAAGACAAAACGACAATCAAGCCAGAGAAAAACAGATTCTATTCCTCATCTTCTTTTTTTTCCATTCTTGTCCTCAATATTTTTTTTGCTTGTGTTTTTCACGGTATGAAAAACGAAGTACAGTACACAGTACAGTAGTAACATGGTAGGCATGGGCAAAGCGGTAAAAGAAAAATGATGTTATTTTTTTTCTGTGCTTTCTCTTTAAAAAATTCTACATGTCTGCTTATCTTATTATTATTGTATGCGCTCTAGTTGGCAAAAAAAGTATTGAAATGACGACGATGACGGCAACGACATGAGTACAGTACAAGTAACCAAGGCATGCCCAGCGTTAAAACAAGCCATTGATCTACAAAGCTACTCGACGACGAGGTTTTTAGTACACTTTTCATTCATATTTTAGCACACTGGTTCAGTAGCAGTATTCAAAACACGTGTGCTATATAAATATTATACCTAACTTCACTTTACAACCACCGCACCGCCATTTCTTTCATATTTTGTTAATGCAGTCATAGTCATGTTATTTTCATGTTCTTTTTTTTCGAGGAAAAAAAAATGTATACAAGGCTATCAAGCTATTTCTGTGCTGAGGAGAAGGAATAAAAAATTGCTAACCAGTTTTTTGAAAGGTAAAGTGGGCAAAAAAATGCATGCGATGACTGGATGATAGCATATAAAAAAAGGTAAAAAGGCAGCAGCTTCATTTTTTTTCAAAGTTCAGTTTGCACGGTTGAATGAGAAAAAGATGACGGAATAAAAAGTATATACGTATGTGGACACATCAGGCCCTGTCTGTGTGTGCTTCCATGCATTTTACATCAAGACTGGTTGTTGGAAAGATAAAAATATAGAGAAGGAGTGGAAAGTGACTGTACATTTCTCCCTCTCTATACATATCTTAGCAACCGGTCATGCTGTTTTCCTCCTTTTCATAGCTGAAATTAGTTTGGACTTTCTTGAAGCTTTTGGATTTTTACTGCATTTTCTTCACTTTGTGTAGATAGCGAAAGCCGATTTTAATACTTTTGCGAATATTCTATTTTGTCTGTCTGTCTATTTTAAATGATGATTTGCGAATATATTTTTAAGTATATCTGGCGTAGTTTGCAGAATTGCAGGAGTGTTTTGATAACGTAGCTGTACTCTGATAAATTCTGCACTCTGGTGTCCTTCATTATTATCGCTACTTTCATCCTTTCCTCATTTCCGGCTTATTTTTTTATTCACTGTCCCCGCTGCTTTTGTTATGTGAAATAGAATTTCTGCTGCGGTTTGCCAAAAGGGAATATTATAGCCATGGTGGTAGTATCAAACTAAATGAACCGGTAGATAGTAGATAGTCAACTTAAGAAAGAAAAGAAAGAAGATTGGACAGGGGAAAAGAAAGTAACAATGAGCGAAAAAAAAGAGAAGAAAATCGTGAAGAGCTTTCTTTTCCTTCACATTTTTTTGCCGATGTTGCAACTTTTCTTCAAGGGAAAATCTGCTGGTGGTGATGCCGTAGTTGTAGTCAAGGAAACAACATTGCTCCGCCTTTCTCTGCGTGATTTTGATTTACCTTTTGTCACCACCACCAAGTCCAACTCAGTCGGTGGAAAAAGAAAGTGAAAAGATTTGAGATTTTTTTAGCAAAAAGAGAGAAAAATATTTTTAAAAGAAAAAAATAAGATTGTTCACGGTTTTATTGTAAATATCTATACATGCTAATAATAATGTTAATAATAATCTACTTCACAGTATAAAAATTTGTTTTTTTTCCTTTTTTCAAAATCATACATATTTATAAGCCTGTAAGGCTTCTTATTATTATGACGGTAGTGCATACGCAGCTTATATAATAATAAGCTTACAGACTTGAGTTTGCATTATTGGAAATGAAATTTCCAACTTTGCACTACACTCCTCCATCCAACTCCTTTACTCTGTAACAAGCATGGTAAGTAGTAAAATTAGCTTAATTTAAGACTTTCCTTGTGTCTTGCAAGTTATTTACAGTTTTTTTTCTCTCAACTTTATTCTCACTGCGAGTGCTACTTTACTTTTTTTATTTCTTTAAAAAAAAGTAAAGTATATACGTACATATAATACGCGGACTTCTTTTGCTTTTCTGACTGGAGCACTTGCAAATCTACTTTACTTATTACCACTTACTCCTTCCTGTGCTTCCTTGCTACTTTTACTTTCTGTGTGTGTGTGCCTAGCAAGTAGGAAAAATAAAGTTGGATGAAGAATATTAGCAATTAGATAGAATAAGAAGAAGGGAAAAAAATTTTTGCTGACGTAGATTCACCTAACTTTCTCCTCAAAGTAACTAACTAACTAACTTAGTCACTTACTGGCTTGCTATACGAGCCATCATATAAGTTACCAAGTAATTTTTTTTTTTTGCTACATGTTTGTTGTTGTATATTATTACTCGAGTGTATGGCAGTAGATGACATTCGCTAACCTAAAAGACATGGAAATTTGTTTGGTTGGGATTGGACTACTTGCTCTCTGCTCTCATCTCTTCTAACCTGTTTTACTGATATGTTAATCTCCTTTCACTTTCATCCAACTTATTGCCAACTTTCTCTCTGCTACAACAAGCTACAACATCAACAACAAGCTCTTCGTCTCCTTTTTATGAATTCATATATCCGACTTACACAACACTACCACCAGCACACACACAAACATTATTTGCTGTTGTTGTTGTTGCTAGAAAACTTGTGTCTCACTGGTTGGCACTTTCTTTTGGTTTTAGATGGCTATGATGATGATGATCGTCATCATCATCATCGTCTTCTTTGTCGTCGTCGTTAGAAGAAGAAGAAAGTGAGAATGTGTATGTAGAAGCTGGTGAAGTGGAGTGGAGATGAGGAGAAAGTGGAGACAAGTCGGAATAGTGTTTGCTAAGAAAATATTGTGCTGATATCAGCAGTCTAACACACCAACAAGCTAAATATAAGCCTTTTCTCTTGGAAAATACAATCGTCATCAACAAATATTATTATTATTCTGCTGAGAAGGAGGAAAAGTGCTGGTTTGGTTTGACGCTACACTACTACTACAGTCTTTTTTTCTTTATGCCATATACGTCATCCTTATGACAGCTTTATATGCTCACTGGGCTAGGCCGGGATCAGTTTACCTCTTCTTGTGAATTCTGTTGACGAAATGAAAAGTTTTGCTGGAAAAGAGGCGGAGAAATATATCATCATCATCATCATCATCATCACGGCTACATACCATCATCCCTTCAAGTTTTATAGTCTTGACTTACCTTTTTAGTGTAAATGCGTTTAATAAATACTCAAACTTGGGCAATAATAATCATTCTTCAGTTTAGTTTGCTGTAGAAAGGAGGAGTACAAAGGCTGTCTGTCATTTTATTTTGCTCTGTAGAAGAATGTGACCCAAAAACGCTTTTTGCTAAGATGAAGACTACAAGAACGACTGTAGCAGCCCTTTTTAAATTTTATATTTCAATAAAATAAGAAAGCATTAAATAAACAAGCAGGTATTGCGTAAATGCTGCTGTCTGGTGATGAAACGTGCAGGTTATATATACGAACCGATTATACAAGATTATTATTATTCTTCTACAGTTTTGTAATATTGTCAGGAAGTTTACCAAGAGTGGTTTTCCTTTAAATGACAAACGTTCAAAGAAAAACGGAAAAATCATGAATTTGGCATAGAGCACCTTTTTCCTGTTCATCATGTCGCTCACTGCCTTCAGTCGAAGTGAGTGAGTCAACCAAGGAAACATACCGATTTCCGTTTTTCATCTTTCTAAAAGTCAAATATTCAGTGAAACAACAAGATAAGATGAACTGGTGTGGGATTCGCATTTGACGCCTAAATGCTTTGCATAAATATATTTAAAAAATCTGTCTAGTCTGTTTCCTGACTCCGCATCTTATTATATTTACCTTCTCGATCTCCACACCTTTTGTCTGACATATTGCAATAGATTTTCTTCATACTATACATATTTCCCGTCAACTTTACTTAGCAATCCATTTCAAATATTTTGTAATGCAGGAAATATTACAAAAAAATATCACACATGGTGTATAAAATGCCACTATAGTACAGTGGCGGTGGTGTTGTTGTACTTTCAACACGCCTACTATTATCTGATTTCCCCATCTATAAGCTCAAACTACCACACACTTGTACAAAAAAACCAACCATTTTATTTTCTTCAAGATGCCGCTGCCTAAATTCTGACTTTTATAAGAAAATTGAAAGTGGTATCGGTGTACAATCTTTAGTATTTTCTTTTCCGCCCTTATTATTTTTAGCAGAACGGTCCATACAATGTGTACCCCAGCGATAAGAAAAAAAAATTGCTGTGTGTTTGTGCTTTAGGCAGACAAGGAAATGGTAGGATCGATCCACCAATCTAATGCAACTTGCATGGATTACTACTACTACTACTACAGCAATTTTAGCATCTCTCTACCTTCCACACATACACACCCTCATAAAACAACAAGCTTTTTTTTGCTGACGATGACGACTACTTCTTTCTCTCTCTGCTTCTTCTTTCCCCATTTCCTACTTTTTAGAGAAAACGACCAAGACACACGTGCATGAAAAAGAAAACGAGAAGAAGAACAAGTACCTAAAATGTATTTAATATAAATGCAGAACAAAAAAAACACATTTTCTTTCATTCAGCTATGCACATTTATTTTATTTTCTTCTCCTGCTGTTGCTGCTCCCGCTGCTGTTATCATTCCCTCCAGAAAAAAAACTTGTTATATATTTTTTTTTTACTTTTTCTCTTTCCCTTTTTAAAAATTTTACAATTTCCCCCAAAACTGTATCTTTTTTTTGTAAAAATATCTGTTTCTCTCACTTTTTAGGCAGACAGCATATTTGAATCTTTTCTTTACTCATCTTGTTATCCTCATGATTATGATGACTCTGTGTAGGTACTACGCTCATGGATAGAAGTGGCATTTATTTCGAAAAGTGTGTGCTAGCTCTTCCTTCCCATTTCACTATTTCCACTTGAAGATAAAGCGAAAAAAAAAGTTTCTTGAGTACGTTACTTCCTTTCTTTTTTCTTCTTGTTACTACACCCGTTTTACAGAATGGTAAAAAAGGTAAAAGAAATGTATGCGTGTAAGCATTTTTGAAAAAATACAAAAGAAAAACATATACTTTTTAGTTTTCCTATAATTTACTTTTTACACTTTTAGACGCAGCAAGAGTAATGCTTGTACTCAAGTTGTTAGCTACTGCTCCTTTTTTTCTCAACTCATTTGTATAAAAGTACAAGAGGAAATGTAAAGAAAATCAGGCAACTTAAAAAAATAAGAGAGGATTTTTCTTACTGCTGCATGCATAATATCCACTGTGTAAATTGGCTCATGTAAGTACATCTGTACATTACGTGTAAAGTGCTCGCTCATGTGCTGTACTTTTTTTACACTTTTTTTTTCTTAAAACTTTAAAAAATATCTTTTTCCCCCTGGTGCTGTGGTGCTGCTGCCTTTTTTTCTGCATTTTTTTTCCAGGAAAAAAAGGAAGAAAGTCAGAAGACGGGCGCATAATGGGCACGAGCAAAGCTATCTATCTATCTAAAGTATCTGTGCATATATCTTTTATGCATAAAAAGGAAGCAAGAAAAATGCAAATGGATCAGACCAATTTAAAGAGTGCCAAAAAGTTGTTTCAGAGTTTTTATTATTTGTGCAAAGCTAATGGTAATACCACCACCACTTTCACTTTTCCTTTTTTTCTTTCTTTTCGTCGTGTCATGCAAGTTGTTGTATTAGAAATTGTAGCTGGAAATATACATGCTTGTCTAATAATACGCAGACGTATTATTACTTAGGTATACTGGCAGTTAAAAAAAGAGAAATGGAATGGTGGCAAGTTACATATTGGAGGTTATTCCAACAACTTTGTATTGTATTTTTTTGTGTGAGCGAGGTTGTTGGGTGATGTATCAGTAAAATAAGGAAAAAAAAGGAAAGTGGTCTGTATATTAATCATCATCGTCATCATCATCATCATCATCCTGTGTGATAAACTACAAAGGAATGATGGGAGTAGTGAAGAGTGAAAAAAGAGAGAAAAAGGAAAGATTTTTTTTTCAACAATTTTCTATGAACAATACCATCATTCAAAGTAGTATACCTATAAACCATAGTAATACTAAGTAGGTATATCACTAGAAAAATACAACATGTGAGGATGTAAAAAGATGGAGTATGAACGATAAAGTATAAAAAAATAAGGGAACAAGAAGGAAAGAAAAAAATTCACATTTTCTCTTCTTTTTTTCTCTCTTGAAGAAGGGAGGGAACATGTATACCCAGCTAGCTACCTATGCATTCATGTGTGTAGAGTTCTAGCTAGCTCCTTTCTCGTTTTTTTCTCTCGTCGTAAGTCAAATGAGCAAAGTGAAATGATGCAGATGTGATACAATGCGGAAATGTTTCAAAGTCATTCTTTTCAAAGAAAGGGAAAAGGCAAAAGGTACACACACCTTCTTAGATCTCACAGATGGATCAGCGGAATAACACACACACTCACTCAATTCAAACCAACTTACATTTTTTAGCTACTACTATAGGCAAGTAAGCAAGCGGCTTTTTTAAGCGTCATTTCATCCCATCACATTATTCCTCATCCGTTACTACTACAACTACTACTACTGCTGCTGATGTTTTTGCCGCTCTATTTCCATTTCTCCATCGCCAAAAAAAATGCTGCTTATTATGTACATTTTGTGTGGGGAGTATCATTAGGTTAAAGAACTGTACAAAAAACTATTTTTTCAACATTTTATTCTCTTTTTTTTATGAAAAAGCAGATTTGCTTATGTAGCAAACTAATATGCTATAGCTATGTAGAAATAGGTGCATTTTCCATTTGCCTAATAAATGCATTCTCGTATTGCCTAATGTACTTGCTTTAGCCATCTCCTTTCCGTATTCGTAGTAGTACTACTTGTTATCTAATGCGATAGGGCACTTAAGATTAGGGCGATTCCACATTCTGCCCTTTCGCTCTTCTACAAAACGTTAGCATACCTAAATACTTAAACAACAAGTATCTCATGTAGATCAAACAGGAAAGAGAAGTTACGCCTTCTTCTCTCTTCCATCCTCGTCCATCTCCAACTTTTACCATTTCGAATTGAAAAAAAATGATAGAAGTACCATCTTTTTTCTTCTTTCTCGAAAAGTACTTTTCTCCCATTCACTTCTCACCATTTTATTCTCCTTAGCAACTACCAGACCAACATTGGAAAAAAACTTACAAAAAAATTGACTTGCTATTATCCTTTTCACTTATCGAACGGGGAAAAAAGTCAACCGAATACGAAACTAGCGAATATTATGCATTTCACAATCTTCTGAAAAGACCTATTACCTTGTGAAATGGGTAGCCCATTATTATAATATAGACATATTATTATTACCATTACTACTACTACTTCTTCTTCTACAACAACCATTTAGTGGTATCTTGCGAAGAAAAGAGTAAGTTAAGTCCTTTTGATTACCCTCTTTTCCTACCTCTTCTCTTCCTACCAATTTTGCCATCATATAAGTACATAAATAAGTGAGTATAATAATGATGCTGATTCTGATGCTGATATGACGCTCTTACTCTTCTTCTTTCTCTCTTTTGCAGTAACTTCCTCTTCTCTCCATTGTTCACCTCTTTTTTCTCTCTTTCACGTGCGCTACAAAAGACCTACACAGATTGGTTGTGCTCTGTTGACTTACTCGCATTCACTCACTTTCTCCTTTATTTTCTCCTGTGTAGAAGAAACATGGCGAAGAGAGCAAGAGTGATATCGCTCAATTATCAGCAGTCTTCCAGTCACTCTTTTTTTTCCTCTCCAGAGAGAAGGCAACTTGAGCGGGTACAAGTTATGTTGAAATTGAAAGGAGAAATGAGTGTGTGCCCTGCTCCTTATTCTCTAAATCTCCATCCAGCTTCCCATCATCATTATTACTGCTAACCAACCACCTACCTTATTTGCTTCTTATTCTTCTTCTTCTTCTTAGTCTCCTACCAGATATTTTACTACTGAACTGGCAATCAACATCATTTTCGTCCTTGGATAGAAAGTCTTGCTCACTTGCTTGTTCCACCATTTTTCGTCATTATCGTCGCTAAAACGTTTTTTGTATGCCCTCCTATTTTCCTTAGAATAGTTTGTGGTTCATGTTGTTAATGTTGGTTGGTAGAAAAGAGAAAGTCGAGAGGAAATGACTATGTTAATGATGATGTGAAAAGGGTGTAAAATGAGAGAGTTATGTGATGGGATAACCATGTTAATAAAATGGCTATAGATAATTTGTGGGAGCAGTAGTGCAGAGTAAAAAAAAAGTTGGATAAAAAATAGAACTAAAGCTGGAGAGCAGTTAATGCTCCATACATTATAGAGTGAGGATAGAGATTAATAATGATGATTCATGTGGATCCCATTGCGATCCTCGAGAAAAAAAAATAGTTGCTTGTGTAGCAGCCTCCTCCTGCATCTACACGCAGAATACTTTCTTTCTTCACTTTTTTCTTCTTCTCTCTCTCTCTCTCTTTTCTCTTACTTTCACCAGAGAAGAAGCAATAGCAGTAACAGCAGCAAGCAGGAAACGGAAGCTGTACTATATTTTTTCTTCAGAATAAAAACCTACTTTTATTTTTCTCTTCTCTACTTTTTGCCACCCAGCTTGAATTTTTTTTCTATTAACCCATAAGTAAAAGCAAAAATGCCATTTCTTCAAGAATGTATTTTTTTTCTCTCTTTTCCAACTGCCGCTTCTGTTGGATTACATATTTTATTTTATTCTTTTTCCACATTTTTTTTGCTGACGGCGCACCAGCACCATTCTCGGGTAGTGAAAGCTGCTGCTGCTTTTTGAGAGTGCAAACATTTTGTATGTACGTTTAATAATAAATGTGGTACACACATAACAAAAAAAACTTACTGCCTTTCTGCTAATACCCACCCGACTTGTACATTATCCGTTAAATATAATGTTGTCTTCCTCTAACTACTAGTACACTACTGCTGGACAATGGATCGAAATTTATTGATCCATTGAGCAAGTCTACTATACTCAACTACATTGCACAGCTACATACATACTATAGTTTCTTTCATTTTTCCTCACTTTTTTTTACCAATGAAGGAACCAACTCTGCCCAGCGTTTCAAATATAATATAATCCTCTGCTACTGTTTATGTGCATTTATGTGTGGCAGTGGCGGCAGCAGCGGCACATTTTCCTTCACTTAATATTTATGTAGGTATGTAGGTGGACCTCCTATGAACACAAAAAAAAAGTTTACTCCTTTCGGCTGTTGTAATGCAAGAAAGTCTACAGTGGGAAATTTATCAGCTTGTGCCGAGTTTCACTTTAATGTAATCTACTTTCACTTTCCATGTCCACTATATGGCTGACTAGAGCAGAGGAGAGAGAATAAAGGGAGAGGTCAGTTTGATTCCCACGTTTTTTTTCTCTCACACAAATATACTGAGAATAAATAAGGCAGAAGAAAAGATCAAAACACAATCTCATTCTGATGTGATGGAATGAAAGGGTTCAAACATACAATCTATTTATCTAAAACTACCTATCTGAGTGGGTGGTGGGTTGGGTAGTCTATAGCTGGAAGGGTGAAATATAGTCATTTTTCTTTTCTTGCGTTCTTATACAAAAATTTCTATCCTGTTTGCTGAAAAAAAAAATGTGTAAAATGAAATGAGCGTTGGGAATGGCAAAAGTATATTATAGAGAAAAATCTTATCTTGTGGAACTAGTGGTTTACTTTTTTTCTCTTGAAAATGAGCTTTTTTCTTGTTCTGTGGTTGCTTGGTAGTTGCTTATTCAGGTCATGTAATGATTCTATGTGTGCGATTGTCCAATGATAAGAACCTCTCTCGTAACGAAAATAAGGCACGACATTGAGAAAGATGAGTGTAATGAACATTTTCAGATTTTATTAAAAAAGGGAAATATTCTGAGCTTGCAAAAATAAATGGGTTTTATCATTATACATTTTTGCTTTTAATGGTAACTGTAAAACATTAGAGAGCAGAATGACGCTTTGATTACTTTGCAAGATTTGACTGTGGTATTGTACTGGACATCATCAAAGAATGAATGTAACTAATTTTTTGAAAATTTTATTGTTTTACAGGTAAGCTCTCTTCCATTTTGCCCTATTTTTCTCATGAGTCGTGATTGGGAATTCATAGCCGTACCGTCATCTACTACCAACAGAATATGCCTCCACACTTTACCTGGACGTGGAGTTACCCTGGTCTGACTGTTAATATAATTTTAAAGACCTATTAATTTAACATTTTTATAGTGTATGTTCTTTTCGTTTAAAATTGCATAACTATTCTTGCAGTCGGTATCTTTTGCGAAATATTTCGACTGCAACAAGCTTTTCTTTCAAAATTTTCCATTTTTGTGATATCTTTCCTAGCCACTACACACATTAAAAGAGGATGTGAGCAGAATAAAATATAAATTTATGTAGTGTTTTTTTTAACTTTTCGAGCTTTTTTCACTCTCGTCTGATCTCTTTTCATCTGCTCTAGAGATGATATCTACTACACTGCCTTTTCTTGATCATGTAGAAGGAAATCTTTGAAACAAAGAGACATGTTAAAAAACCAAGCTTGTGTTTAGTTTATTTATTCAACCGACTGGTTGTTTTAGAGCGGAGGTTGTATTTAAGCGAGATCAGGAGCAGCAGCCGTAGTAGCTAGTGTAAATGGTGTTCATGTTGTGGATGCTAATGAAAATAGCCCAAGGATAAATGGAGATATATTTTGTAGGTATATCCTTTCAGCTAGCTGCTAAAACAAGTATATTTTGAGTAGTGAGGAAAATGAGTAAATATGATTATGATGACTCTGTTCACCATTTTAAATTCATTTGCTTCATCTGATAGCTATAATGTATACTTGTTTGAGTGAGTGAGAGTGACTGCCTGACTGACTGCTGGTGGTGGTTAGGGAAAATTACGGATCACGTTTCTTCTTGTTCACGCAACCCTTTCTCTAGAAAATTGCAGTGCATCATTGCAAAAGTGTAATAATAATAGACAGAATAGGAATGGTGAGGATGCACCATGAATTAACAAAATAATGCTAATGGTCGCCACTTTAGCTCGACTATCCCATACTCTATTCAATTCTCTAAAGATTGGCGCGCGTGTTGTGAGCAAAAGGCTGAAATGAGAGGAAGAGTGAAAGAAGAGATAATTAGCACTTTCACTCTTCCTGTCTCACTCTCTCACTCAAGCACATTCATTTCTTCTCTACCCACCATACCACCAACACCATCGCCAACTGCTACACAGCATTTTTTTAATACTACTAGTACTTTACTCATTTTGTTTATAGATATTATGGTAAACGAGTGAAAGTACAAGTGCACACACAAAAACACACAACAGAAAACTTTGCGCTCATTTTCCTACAGCAGTAGCAGAAGCCAGAGAAAACAAGGCTATTTAGAATATGGGAGCAATTTCGTATGCTGATGTGGTAGTGGGAGTATGCATGGCAATAGCTTAAGTTTATTATTTCCTTTCTCTCTTCTCCGTCTTCTCGGCATTATTTCCCTTTTTTGGTGCTGAGTAGAAAGATGAAGAATATGATGATGATATGGAAAATGACGCAGAGAGTGGAGAAAGGAGGGTGCACAAGGCAGATCGTTATATGTGCCTGTTTGAACCGGATATATGGTTTTCGTTCTCTGCTTGCTATTCGGTTGGAATAGGGGAAAATCTTTTTTTTTCAAAAATAATATGCGTGCTTGATTAGTTAAGTCTCTTGGTGAAATGCGCTGGCTTGGTTGTGATGGTGATTATGATGGGAAAAGGAGAAAAGAAATAGAGAAAGAGAGAGGAGAAGGAAAAGAGCAAGGTCATTAGAGAGAGAAAGGGAAGCTAGGTCAATTAAGGAAATGATCATGGTCTCGTCTTGTCTTTTCTTTAGTCAATTGCTTACATCGTGGCACAAGCTCAGCACTAGTAGCGTTTGACGTTGTTGCCCTTTTTACACAATCAAGTCGTTTGCCAGTTTCCAGTTTACTAACTCAATAAACTTCCAACATCTCTTTACAGTCCTAGCAAAATACTACCACAAAATATATACAAAAAGCAAGATGCATAGCAAAAAGCAAAATATATACGAAATTAAATTTTTAGCATTAAATATTATCGGTTATTAGGGAAAATCAAGGTATCACCTTCTGTCTCAAAATATTTCTCTATTAATTTCATTTGTGAAAACTACGAAATACAAAACGCTTCGAACAAATAATGTCATTTAAATTTTTTTAAATGAATAATGCAAATCTAGAGTCGAATTGAGCTATACATCTATTTAAAAATGTACACGAATAGGTTGAATTTTTTTCTCACTTGTCAAACAAAAAAAATAGTTCTTGTTTGTATTCTTCATACGATACGTTTCAAACAATCTTGGAGCTTTTATTGCTATTCCATTCCATTGAAATGCTCTCATGGCATATCTTGTCTTGAAGAAGAAAAAAAACAAAAAAGGAATTGAGATGAGTGTAGTGAATGTTAATGCAAGTATTTTCTATAAATATATATATTTCAACTGTGGTTTTTAACTTTTATCATTACTCCACCCCACCAGTTTTTCATTTTCTTCTTCTTCTTCTTCACTCTTCTTTTGCCTTTCACTTGACTGAATCCTCAACTGACTTGTATACCTACGTGAAGTATATATATTTTTTGCATTGAGATTGAAAGGATCAAACGGAAGTTAAATTTTAGAAGGATTTTAAAAGGAGAAATCAGAGCATTGAACAGTTTCAGTAGAGAGCTTCATTTCCCATATTACTCAATTCCACATGGGAATATAGGGTAAAGTGAATAAAAACGGATATGATGGGGATGACGACTACGATGAAATAACAAGTTGTTGTATTAAGAAATAAGTGGGAGAGATGAGATGAGACGAAAGAGGAGAGCGAGAGGGTGATTGAGAACAACTGATGATGAGAAAGCGTCGCCTGGTCTTCCATGAAGAAGGAAGAAGTCGAAGACGAAGAGATTGGATTTTGTGATGCTGATGCTTTACTATAGTTCCAGGATGAATAATAATTTCCTCCTTCACCAGACCAAACTCATTCGAAAGCAGCAAAGCAAAGCAAAAGCACACGGTTCGGTTGGATTATTTGCTGGTTGGTTGAATGGATGAAATCCCCTATCCATCCATCTCTCCATCTTGCAGTCAGTATTCATTCAGCCGTCTTCTCTCTGAGATGAGATGATGATCAAGCAACATGATAAAGCAAATGAGCTCAAATCCAATAAACGTGCGTGCAGGATTTGTTCTTTCCTCTTTCATTCAACTTGACTAGAGTTTCAAGCTGATAGTCGTGTTTCCTCTAAAATCTTGTTATGTCCAAAATGTTATCATGGCTGATCATCACAGAGAAGGCAACAGCAGAGTTCGTTAGTTAAGGAGGGCGGATTAGATGACGAACGAGATTCGATGATGATCAAGTTTGAAATATAAGCAATGAATGCAAAACGTACTCGATTCAACATTTATTTACCTTTCTCGCTTGTGCGATATTAATCTGCAACAACTGCGATGTAGCATCCACCAGAGATACCAGATTGATCTTCTTGTTGTGCTGCTGCTATTGCTACTACTACATGGTGGTGGTTGTCCATCTTGTCAATTCCAATCGAAATCAGTGGACGTGTGCATGGCAATTGCAGCATTGTCGTCACAAGAATAAATGTATGGGAACAGATAATCCAATGACAACGCTGTACAAAAAATCCATTTCAGAAGGGCGGTACACGCTTTTCTATGCACTTAAATGCCATACAAGAGCAGATCCAAATTGAAAACACGATGCTTCAACATTTAAAACATTGTACAGCAATATTTGTTAAAACTTTTTTGACAGGTACGATAATCGTGTCACAAAGTAATGTGGGCGTAGATACGTCTTCGTATCTGTCCAAATCGGATTGAATTTGAACTCAATATAAATTGAATAAATTCAGGAAACAGTCAATTGAATTGAATGGGCAATAGGGTACTAAAAGGATCTAATCTTTTTTTTACCTTTTTTTTCTACCTTGTTTTTACTAACAACATCGCAATTGCTACTTTTGTTTTATGTAATGCTCTTTTCCCACCTACACCCATTCATTTCATCAGATTTGTCCATTTTGTAAAAGCAAAAGTCATTATCATCAACATCAAAGTAGACTGTGTTGTTGCAATGATGATAGGTTTTGGTCAGCAGCACAACAACAAGCTGTGTCTATGTATGTTTCTTTCTCTTTCTCTCGTTTGATCTCATTTTCGGATCGCAATCCTTAGAAAAAAACTAACCTTAGTTGATTCTGTTTTTTTTTCTCTATTTTTTCGTACTCAGTCAGCAACTGCTGCTGTTCACGTCTACAGCCTACTGTTCCAAGTCTATTTTCAGTTTCATTACACAATATCATGTGACGTTCTGCTTGTTGTTTTTCGTTTGTACTTCAAGCTATTATTATTATTTTTTTGCTTTACTGGCCTACAGCCAGCTAAGCACCACCAAACAATACTAACCAAGTTTTTTCCACTTCCTGCCTTCGCTGTTACTGCTGCTACTGCTGTTTGTCGCTTTATATCCAGTGCACTTTCACTTTATCCATTCAATAAAAAGGTAACAGCAAAATGCATGTGTTTCCGTAACAACAAAAGCGAAAAATTGGTTTTTTTTGTAGAAAACTCATTACTGGACACGTTACCCGCAGCCATCTGCTTTCTTACTTTCACTACCACTACTCCTTCAATCAGTTTCGCATCACATAGCAAACCAAACCAGACCACTCCCACTTATTATTACCACATGCCTCACACTGCACACCAGACCACACCACGAGCAAAAAAAAGTTACTTTTTTGTCTTTTTTTTTCTTAAACACATTTTCTTTCATTTGCTACACATTAATAATAGAAAAAAAGGAACAAGCAGTGGCAGCAGTATAACAGTTAGAAAAATAATAAAAAAATCTATATAAGCCTGTAAGCTCTTTTGCAAAGCTAGCTGACATTTGAGCCTGCAATTTACTCGCATTACTGTTAGTATATTTATTTATTTTTTATCTCCGGAAACTGCTGCAGGGTCACTCATCCAGCACCATCAAAATAACAACAAGAGCAAAAAATTTTGTTCATACAGTAGTCAAGCAAGATATTACTACGATGATTAAAGAGTATCTCTCTCTCTCTCTCTAAAGGAAAAAAACAGAGAGCAAGAAAAAAGGCATAAAAGTCATCGGTTGCTGTAACGTTATATAGGAATGCCATACTACCACCATCACGATAATATAAAGTTGTTTCATTATTTTCTTCGCTCCGAGTTTTCTTGGAAAATGGACTGTGTCTAATGCTAATGGGAGCTGTGCTCATGTAGCTGTGCATGTTAAATGATCTCTCTCGGGACTTAATTCATGACATGCCTTTTTCACTGCCACTACACTACTACTACTACTGCTGCTACCAGTACTCTGCTCTTTTTTTTACTTTTACCAACCAAAGAAAAAAACCACACACACACACACACAATTGTACTATTTACTATCCACCAGTTCAACTCGACTTTCATAGAAACAAAAAATATATAATAATATCACCATTATCATCATGATACTTTTTTACGCTAGTTGGTTGCTTTTGAAGGAGGAGGAGCAGTAGGACAACGACACGATGATCACACGACAAACGGAGAATCATTCCTTTTTTATGTACTCTCTTTCCTCCAAAAAGGTTTTCCACTGAAAATTTCATTTTAGTTTTATTTACTCGCTTTGTTAGGAGAAAAAAGTATACAGCAGAGTAGCAGCAGTAGTAGTAGCACCAGAAAGGCATTTTAAGTAGGCAGTTACAGTCCATTTACTACACCGGTCCATTGTGGTCGCTTGGTTGGCTTTGACTATGGTTCTGGTTGCATTGCATCTCACTCTCTCCCTCTAATATTTTCCACGAATAATACTTAATTACTGCAACAACATCATCGTCATCATCATCATCATCAGCGGCGGTTTAGTAGATGATATTCCTGTTAATTACCCGTGTGCATAATGTTTCGGAACAGCCAACCAAAAAACCAAACCCCTACCACCAGCGGAAAAAAATAGTAAATACTATCAACTAACACCATAGCAGCGTTCATCCAACCGAACTAAAAATATTATCTTACCATTCTACTGCACACTTTACCTGCAACATTTTGCGGCTATATAGAAATTATAGAAAGAGACCGGACTTGAATAGATTTTAGTTTTTTATTCTTTTATTCCACGCTTTTGTGCATTTCCAGTGTAGCATGTAATAAACACAAAATGTAATTGATAACGCGTAGAAACAAGGCGAGTAAAATGGATATGATTATCACTGTTTTTCAAAATTTCATCTGGGAAAAAAGAAAAGATGGGGGGAAAATTTGTCGTGCAGCCTAATATTAATGTAATAGGTTTAAAATGACAGGAAATAGTGGTTCGGCTATGTAGCTTGTGAGTAGAGCAGAAATGATAATAATATTTCACCTGCCTGCATAAACTTACATGTACGGCAGTGGTGGTGGCAGTAGCAGCCTTTCAGTTTTTTTCTTCATTTTATTTCGAAAAATTATCGAATGGAAAAAGTAGAAAGGGAACAGAGTGCTGTCTCCGAGTCAACTTTGGTTATGGGAAAAGTGCCACTAATAGTTTCTTTCCTGGTACACTCTCTATCTATCTATCTATCTACTTTTACCAATCTTTTTTCTTTCTACTTTCCGTTCACATCCCCGCATTCTTACTACTCCTACTGCAGCTATTACTATTATCGTTATTATTCTTTGAAATGGAATAAGAAGAAAAGCAAGGAGTCGTAATTGGATGCACTGTGTAGCAAGCAGCCCAAAAAAAGCAACATCAATATTCTCAGACAAGTTGTAGTAAACTTGATTTTGTACAATTTACATTTTCATGAGGAAAGAAGAAACCGAAAAATACGACAAGCAAGAAAAAGCGATATAAGCATGTACCCAGCACAGTTACGCGAACATTATACACCGTAACTGTAAAGTGGAGTGAAATTGTAGGAAAAAAAAACGAAAGGAAAAATGTATCGCTTTCTCGTTTCTCTTTTGGGAGATATCCAGTGAAAATCCCGTGTGTCTCCAGAGATGCAACCTTGTACTCGTGTCTCGTATCTCTTTTTCTTCTTCCTCCTCCACTATACTGCCACCACCATCACCAATCCAGCTTGATTTCTACACAATTTGTTATAGATCATGTTTCCCCCTTTTTTTACACACGCCTTTACTTCGTCTTTACTCTCACATTTCTTTGATTGCTTCACTTCTTCTACTGTTGCCATAATGCAGTATTTATATAGATTTCCTTTTTCCCGTATTATCACCTTGAATAAGAAGAAACAAGGAAAAATGAACAAATTCAGGAAATTCGAAAAAAAAACTTTCATAATAATTTGGAATTTTGTGTGTGTATGCTTGCCACTGCTTAATTCTCAGGAGGAACAACACGTGAAAATAAAAGCACATATATATCTATTACCACCACTAAATCATCTTCACGATAATGATATCATTTTTTTTCTAAAAAAACGTATTTTTTTTATTCCTTTCAAGCATTAAAGGTTATATGTCAAGCATTCTTTTCCCGTTATCGTTTCATGATAAATGGAGAATTTTCTTCTTTTTTTTCTCTCTCAGTCTCAATCTGTTTCAACAAGCATGCCTGATTGTGTTACATGTTGCAGCTTGTTTCCCCGTCATAATTTACATTTTAAGGCTCTTACAAAACCAATTTGAGACTGAAAGCCTGGAAAGTAACAGTAATATTATGGAATTGGACAGTTTTTACGTGTTCGAATGTGCAAAAAAATGTGTACCTGGAAAAGTAGAAATGATTTGCTCCGCTTGAGAAATTCAATTTTGTAGAATACCTATACACAATCCCGTACTTTGTGCTATTTTATCAGAGCGAAAGAAATAGAAACAGAAACTCGTTATGCAAGAAATGATATCATTATTTGTTTTTATGAAGCCATCAAACAAGTGGAAAATGCTAACTTGAGAACTTTGTTTTGCTTCTTACTACTCAGTGTGAACATGGCTTGATGCGAAATTGAAAATCAATTTTTAGGCTGAAACTCCATCTATTCTCTATCATTATTTTTATACTCTGATTGTCGTCATCAGCGTCTTGCTGGCAAAATTATTTATAATAATGTCCTTGTGTATCCAGTTTTGATTGGAGAGAAATCCAAAAAATAGCAGAGAAAATGGAAAATTCAACCTTTTCCGTGCAAGCAACCATATTATCGCTTGATTGTGATTATCGGATCATATACATACATACCTACCTATTCATATATTTACTTAAGTTATGCATATTATCATCATGCCACACTCACTTAAACACGAATGTTAAGAGGGGTGATCATTGCGTCAAGTCATATGTGTGTGAAATGGTTTACGAATCAAAAAAATCCTCCCTCAGTCTTGCCCACACACAACAACAGCACTCCACTTTACCACATCTTATACCTACATTTTTTTTCTGATAACCCACCAACTTTGCATTTTTCCAACGAATAAGCTTTAAAGCTTAACTTTGGTTTCGTATCACGTTGCAATTGAAAGATTTTAATATACCTACATGCATATTATGTATTTTATTATTTATCATTGTAAAAAATACACACAATAGAAAGAACAGCTTGCTCCTTCAAATCTTTTACTTCACTTCCCCCCTATTTCCTTCCACATTTCCCCTTTCTCTGCACTCCGCATGTGGTGACACGAATGGTTTAGAAGATGTGAATGAAACTGATGAGAAGAGACAGACAATAGATCTGCTGCCTCGTGCACAACGTGTCCCTCATCTCTAACCATCATCTTCTCCACAACAAAATCCAAATCCTTTCATTTTTATTTTTTTCATCATTCCATCTTGTTGAATCAAATCTGTGATAATGCTGCAGCAGCAGCAGTAATATTGCGACTGCTGATGCAGATGACATGATGAATCCATAATGTCCAATCCAATCCGTTAAGTATCCATGTAAAGCTTTTTTCTCGAATAAAAGAGAAGGAAATGGGTTTGACTCATCCTCATTATCTTTTTTTCATCATTTTGTCGTCGTCGTAACATCAGCCTTAGCAATGGTCGTCTGCTTGCTTCCTCATTATCATCATCATCATCATCATTCTCCCGTTGTTCCGGGTGGTCCTCCTCCCGGCAGACGTTAATACTTGTTCCCTCATTTCTCATTATAAATACCTTACTGCCTCCGCTGCTGTTTCACAAAAGAAAATATAAACGTTTTTTTTTCTTTTCCATATAATATGTGGGTTCAGTAGACAGATACATTCTTAGATTCACTATTACTATTATTATTATTATTACACTGTTGAGTTGTAAATGTGGGAGCTTCCCAGTTCTCTTTCTCACGTAGTCTCTAAAAAGTTTTCCAAGGTGTAGTATCCGTATACATTACCATCATCATTCACTTCACTCCTTTTCTTTCCCTTCTTCCATCGATTCCTCTTTTCATTCTATTCAAAAGAGACTCAACTGAGGAAAGGAAAAGGTGTGGATGGGAAAAGTAGAGATAAAGAAGTAAGCGGAAGCAAAGAGAGAGAGAGAGAGAGAGAGAGGGCCACTGAAATGTCGTGTCATTCTGGTGGATGTAGTGGTAGAGGAAGGTGGCAGTAGTAAGAAAATAAAGAGAAGGAAAGATGATGATAAAAAAACTCTATATTTTTCTCTCTTTTACTTCTGCTGCTCCTGGTTTTTGTAGCTTAAAGCTTTGTTAAAAGTATGGTATGGAGTTGTTGACTGAAGAGATGAAGAAAAAAAAAGAATAAGAGGCACAAGGCAGGCAGGCAAGGCAGACATTGTGCTACTTGTCCTGTTCTGTCGTTAGAAGAAAAAAAAGAAAAGCCCGTAATATACAGCAGTAATAATGGTAGTAGCAGACAATATAATATTTTTTGTATGATGTTGCCAGTAGTACCACCAGCACTTTACTTTTTTACGTTTCTCTTCTTGTTCTTCCCTTGTCTGTAAGAAACAAGTGCACACGGCTGGATAGATAGATGAGTTTCCCTGATGAGAAACTTGCTACGAGATTATTATTTCGGCTATAAATCATTTGTTCTCTGATGTTCCTACCACTACAGCCACTGCTGCCAGCAAAGTAAAAGGAAAGTGCTGCTGGTTTGGTTTGGTCCATCTTTTTTTATTCTTTTATGGATACCCAGTAGTATATACGGGCTTCTGTTGTCCTTGTCTGGCTAATACCTAATGGCAATGTCTGTCTGTTTACAAGGCTGCTTATGACTACGACAAGGGCCATTATTATATAGCCACTAGGTACATACATACACACATTATTATGGTATGCATGTACGTTTTATTGTATGGATACAACAAGAAAGATGCTGGCACATTCTTTCTTTTTCTTGTTGAAAATCTTCAATACAATGTGTACACACACACACACACACAACAATAATGGACTATAAAGATTTAAGCACACACACACAACAACAAAAACACACAAAAACTATTCCTTTCAAAGTCGCTGCTGTGTACTACTACCACTTCTTCTTTTTCTTCTTCTTCCACTGCTACTACTTCAGAAGAGTGTGGAAAGAGGAAAAAACATTAAAATAGTTGGCGGCGGATATTACGCCGTTTACACCTTATACATTTATCATACTTACGGCAATACATGTACGTCTAATCCTTTCTCCATATACATTTATGGAATGTGTATAGAAAGGAAGGAATGTAATAGTTTTCATATGGTTTCAGTTTATATCATATTTAATGGTGAAAATGGCAAGGATTTTATGGTTGTTCAAGCAGGCCAAAAATAAAGACCTTTTCACTTTTTCAAATTCTCCTTCAAATATAGAAATATATACCAGGCAAAATGTAGACATGAAGTAAAAGTTTCAACTACATACAATTTTATACATGTTTCGATTTTTTTCTTTAAAAACATTTTTCACATTTACATGTAAATGTTTTCCCACGTTTTGTCCACTTTTGTCCGTTTCGTGCTCTAAAAATTTTGGCCATTTTGCAATCTCTATGAACCGATTTTCCTCTCATCTATACCGACCAACCTTAATTTTGGCTATATATCTAACACCATAACAGCTTTCTCTCTCTCTCGTTATTACTGTTTTCATTCTTCATCATCCGGAAAGGGAAAGTGAAGAAAATGGCGATGTCTACCAACACCACACAACTACCACTACCACCACCATATATTATACATTTTACTGCTTTGTATTGCCGTGCAATATAAAGAGAAAGTGAAACAAGTCGTCTGGTTCTTTGTGCGGATGCTTTTTCATTCCCTTCATTCATAATACAAAATACTAATAGTCAGAAGCAGCAGCAGCAGCAAGCAGCACTGCATGTGATGCCCTTTTGTCTTTAGCAAAAACATCTGAGCCACTAGTCAAGTCTTTGGAAGGAGCTTAGCACTTTTTTCACTTTTCTTCTCCTTCTCTCTCTCTCTCAAACTCCCTTTCATCCGTAGAATTTCTCTGTTTATATAGTTCTCATCCCTTCTCTTCATTATTAGGGGTATACATATGTATTTGTGGAAGAAATGTTGCGGGTTAAATTGTGACACAAGGAACGAAGAGAAACAGCAGATTCCTTTTTCTCACTGTTTACTATTCTGCACAAGTTTCTGGGCAAAGTACATAGTAGCAAAGTTGTCGTCGTAGAATGAATGAATTTTTTTTCTCTTCTTCAATAGCAGCATCAACAGAAGAGAAATATATATAGTTAGTAGCATTGGAGAAAAGGCTTTGTCACCCTGCCTGTTACTTTCCTCTGTTGACTTGTCGATGATTTATGATCAAGTGAATGTAATTGATTTAGATTTACAGATAATCCTACAACCAAAAACTTGCACAAACCAACACTCTCTCCTTCTTCCTTTCCTCCATCATTTGATAAAAACTGTGAGTGGTAAGAGTAGTAGTTATAATGGTTATTATTCTCATTCTCATTCTCATTCTGCTTTTCCAAAATTTTCAGAGAGTAATCATATTTTTCTTTCCTTCTACCACACAAAACTCCGCCCTTTTCTAGTCAACCAAAAGTATAATCTGTTCAAACGCAGGCAACCTTTCTAGCAGAGGAAAAGTCTCTTGTTCTTCCCACTCAACAAAACGATTAGTCGAACAATAATAATTCCAAGAAACTTTTCTCTTTAGTTAAGACCAAGTAAAGGAAAGAAATAAAGAGAAGGAAAACTTGAGCATTTGCATGTTTCTCTGAAATTTTCCTTTTATTCCGCGTCAAGCTTGTAGTAATGTTTTCAGTAAAGGGAAAAATCGATTGGGAAAAATATAAGCAGGCATTATTATTGCGTACGACAGGCAGGCCACTTGTCATTTTTTTCTCTTCCTTCCTATACCCTGACAATCCCATTTATATTATGCATAGAAAAATGGATTTGGTGAATTGGAAATGTTGAAAAGAGAAACAGAATGTAATGAGAAATAGCCTGGAGGAAAAAAGTGCAAAAGGAGAGAAAGTAAAACAGCGTGCTGTTGTTGTTGTTGTTTGTGGATGATGAAATGTCTAGTGAAATTGATGAGTTGAGTTGAGAGCTGAGCTTATGAAATGAAATGTGCAAAAAGAGGAAATGTAATTCATTCTGCTCATTTATTCTTCTCCTCTTGAGCAGCAGCCCCAAGTGCTCATTATTTATTTCGTGTTACTCTGATTTTACTATTATTATTATTTTTAGTTGTAGTTGACGCAAGGCAAAGGCAAGAAAGGGTTGGATACGATGACGTGCAAAATAGCAAGTGTTCTCTAAAAGAAACATTTGTTTTGCCATGCAACACACAAGTGTAAAGTGGGGACAAGAGGAAATTATTATTTTTTTTAGAGCTGAGCCAAAATTGTAATAATATTTCTCAGCAAAAACTTGGCCACTGGGTGATGATCAGTAGACAGAAGAACATGTGCTGTTGATACTGGCTTTAACTTGGCTGCTGACTCAACAGCAGCTCAGTGGCACCCGGGGCACTGTACATACAACAGCAGCCTGCCTTACTCCTAACTGACTGACTGAGTCAAGTGATTGATGTGTTTAGCCAAGTTTGCAAGGAAAGTGAAGCAAAACACTTCATAAGAATAAAGTATGCACAGTATTTATAAGCACATACGTGACCATATATATCCGCTTGCTTGCTTGAAGACTAGAAAGTTTAAGAAAAAAAAGTTTGTTTGTTGTACTTGCAATATTATGCAAAGTAAATATATTTCATAATATTTACCAGCAATATTCATGTCTACTGGTGGTCGGTTGTAAGGAGTTCTCCCAAAACCTGTGTACTCTTAAACCAAATTTTTTACCTATGATCGCGCCAACAGAGAAAAAATTCTCTTTTTTTTGCATCTATTTTCTCTATTTTGGCAAAAGACCTAGGAAAAAAAATAACGCGAGCTGTTACTCATATTTACATGTACACTTATGCTCCCTGCATGATTTGCATACACATTGAAAAGAAAATTTGAGAAAAAAAACAAATTTCAGGTCTACCAGTGGTGATGACGACGATGGCAACAAAAGTTACTGTTACAGAAGCAATGAGAGAAAAAAAAAATATTACGCAACTTTTTTGGATAAAAGCAAACAACAAGACATAATAAAAAGGGTTAACCGGAACTGTGGAATTGTCCCAGAGTTATTATTATTATGCATAAGCACACATTACACAAAACTGCACACAACTCTTTTTCCTTTCTCCTTCCTCTCTGGATATTATGTTTATGGGAGAAAAGAAACAAGAAGGAACAAGACGGTGAGTGAATTTCACTCACTCGCTCGCTCTCAGCTATACCATTTATTTTTCTTTCTTTCTTTCTTTCACCCAAGCGCATCGAAAAAATTGTAAAAAAGGAAAAGAAAAAGTGCCCTGCTTTCTTTCTTCTCTCTCTCTCTCTCCTCTCTACCATCTTATTGCTCCCACAATAACAACATGAACAACAACACCAAAAAATTTCTCTTCTGTCTATGATGACTTTGCTTTATGTCTCGCTATACTCAACAGTGTAATAATAACAATAAAAAAGAAGAAGAAGAAGGAAAACAACAAGCATCTTTCTTTCCATTCTCGTCGTCATGAACAAAAGCCAAGGGGAATGTCGACAGTAACTAAAGTGATGTAACAACGAGATGGATTTCTACCTACTCAACTCTGCTCTACGTTTTTTATTCGTCTTCTTTACTCTTTATTTTTTTTACTTTTTGAGTAATATCCATGTACTCCTCCTTTCTCTAGTCTTTTTTTTAAAGGAAAGAAGCAAAAATGTCTGAAATATTGTGCGTAAGACACATAACGCTAGAACGACTAATACATCTGGTACCGTTGCCAGGAGTACTGTTTACTACATACATCTTTTTAGACGTGCCTGGTGGCTGATGGGAAAGAAGGAAAAAGTCATGAAATATGTACATGAAATGCTAGAGCAGGCTGTACCGAAAATATCAACAGCACTTACTCCACTTCTTTTTTCCCAAGTTTATATAGCCCTCACGTACTAGTATTAATTTATATAAATCTTTAACTTTTTTTTGCAATATACCCACTAGACATATCGGTTATTTTGTTGTATCAAGTTAAATGCGTGATGAGTATTACATGAGCACACGCCATACTTTTATTTTATGTACTTTACCCACATGTAGTGTTTTCTTTTTCGGCGAAACCCTTTTTTAAGTCTTTTTTTGTAGAAAATCGGTCCAATTCTTTTAAGAGAAGTAAATAAATAAATAAATAAAAACTGGTGCATTCCTCCCGGTGAAACTTACAGAGAAATATTATATAGTTGATGATGATCATTTTGTTTTTTAAAAGACAGTTTTTTCTCTCCTAATATGCTGTCGTTTCCGTGAAAACAACAAGGATAAACAGTATGAGAGGAAGAGAAAGAAAAAACGAGTAGGTATGGTGGTGGATGGATGGATGAATGAATGAAGAAAGCACAAGTAGAGTTTAGGTAACGTTTGACTAAAGAAATAGGCCAAAAAAATGCTAGGGCTGTAGAGAAAGCATGTCTTAAGCTGCCTGCATGAAAACATTTTTAGACTTTTTGAGTAGTGAAGCCTTTAAGATGGTGTGTGTAAACGAGAAAGAGAGATAGAAAGCAGAGAAGAATGAAATGAAAGAAGAAAAGCATCGGCAAAGCTTAAGAGAATCTCTCTGTTAAACCCTGTTCACTCAACTCAACTGCGTATGTATCTAAATATGTATATATATATATATATTATATATTCCTTGGCTGTTGATCCTTTTTTCACTTGCATCCCATCTCCTACTACTTTTTCTCCATTGCATTGGGAGGATGAGAAAATAGGAGTGGAACGTAAAAAAATATGTATATGTACACGTATATTATTTACCAAGATAAAGCTTGAGAATAGAGGCAGAAACGATTTGATGGTGATGTATGTGCAAACATAAGGAAAGCATGACGGTTTTAACCCAGCTCTGCTGTTCATCTGTCTGTGTTCTGCTGCAGCAAGCAGCAGCTACTTGCAGAAAAAAATAGAAAAAAAGGGAAGAAAAACAACCAAACTGGGTATATCCATCTCTATCTCTTGTTATTTCTCTCCCTTTCTCTATGCATTTATATTTTCCTTGGAATCAGACCAAAAAATTTATAAATATTCTCTCTTTCTCTCCTTTATTTTCGCCTTTCCTTTTTTATTAACCGGCTCAGTTACGCCACGCAAACCAAAACAGAATGGATGGAAAGAAGAAGGCAGCAGTTACAGTACATTTTTATTAGGACGCGTCGGCCAGTTTGTAAGCTAGGTAGATAGGTACTTGGTACGGTACTTAACACGCTTACTCTTTTGCTATTGCTGTTGTTAGGTAGGTAGATCGAAAGCGTTTTTTTTCTTCTTTTTGGTGTAAACAGCAAAAATGGATGAATGGACGGAAAAAAGAAAGGAAAAAAATTTACTTTCGTTGTTGCCTTCTTTAAAAGAAACAAGTAATATGTAAACTTGGCTGTGTAACTGGCAATGATTTCTGCCAAAACAAGCAGAAAAAAGGAGAGAGAAATTTTTTTCTACCTACCGTTATTGCCATTGAACAATTTCAAGTTGTACTCTTTCCTTCTTTCTCTGAGAACTGAAAAGAGAGAGAGAAACAAATATATGAAATGGGAAAAATGTTCACTCTTTCCATCTTCCCTCCTTCTCCGCTCCACACTTTATCTTATCAACAATGTACTCCATTCCAGAAAGAGATGCGCGTACATATATATTATTTCCCCTTTTTTTTTCTTGTTCTCTTTCCATCCCATTTCTATTTGCTTTTCTAACCAAAAAGAATAAAAGAGAGGGAGAAGAGAATGAGAGGGTTATAGCATGATAGCCCGCAGTATTATCTTGAGAAAATAAAGGAGAATTACTACCACTGCTGTTTTTATTCTACTGCTCCCCGGAAAGAAATGCGTGTGTGTGTGTCTGGTGTGTACTGTGTTGCAAGTGATAGGAGCAGCAAATTGTATCCCTTTTAATATCGCCTTGATCGTCGCAATGGAAATGCTGATTAGAGAAAATGAACATTTATTAAAGGAATCAATCCTTTCTTCCTTACTTCCCTTCTGTTTCCTTTACTACTCTTCAATGAGAAAGAGAAAGGGTTTAAGTGAGATCAAAATACATTCTACATGATATACGTTTTTATATATGGATGGATTGATGGCGAGAGAAGGAGAAAAAAATTACTTGGTTTATTTATAGTGATAATAATAATAGTAATGGTAAAAGTCTTACATTTTTTTTCTCCACACTTGATGTCCCCCATTTATTGTACTGTTTTACATATATTTTATCCTCGTGTCTCCAATTCCAATTTAATAAATGATGAGAAAGTATGGATGATGCTGATCAGGATACTTTTTAGCTTTTGTTTTCATTTGTAGAAACCAAGGAAAATGAAATGAGATGAAATAAGTGGGAGACAAAAGTACATACCTACGTAATATTACTTGTGAATGCATTGTGCATGCATGGGAAAGAGAGTGGATGGCGGTGACGTTTTTAAGCAGTTGTTGTTATGTCGGGGGAGAAAATTGTAGAATGGGTTTAGTTGAGCTGAGCTTGCAAGAGAAATATATTTATTGAATGCCACTTGAGAAGATGAGGGCAAAAAAGGGCTCTATTTGTACATATCAAGTGAGAAGGAGCCGAAAGAGAGAAAGTATGATAGTACTAACACCGTTTGTTCCTTCCACGTTGAGTCGATCCGATCGGATTAAATTAGTCAAATAAATTGGATCCCATTGACACTGGCAACATTCCTGGCATTACACGCCAACTTGAACAGCCAAGCCAATGCTAGATAGCATAGTAAGAGGCACAGTAAGGCACATGCAGGCAGACATACTCACATTCTTTTTATTTTCCTTTCTATAAAAATGTGCTGTTATTATCATAAGTAGATAAGCATGTAGAGAGAAGAAGAAAAAAAATACTTACATGAGGGATTCATTGCATTATTGCTACAAGTTTTATTCTAAAAATCGGCTGCATGTGGTAGAGTCAGAGTGTAGTAGAACATTTTACGGCTATCGAAAAAAGATGTAATTCCGTAGCCTTGGAAACCTTAATGGTGATGGTGATAGTGATGATGTAATAGCAGTGGTATAAGCTATGTAAGTATTTGGCGTTTCTTATGAAGGCAAGAGAAGGAAGCTTGTATTTTATGCATGGAATTTGTTCACGTCTCCCTCCCTCTCTTCTCTCTCTTGGACTTGTGAAAGGTGAACATGAAAAAAGGAGAAGAAATGCTTCTTTCGCTGTCTTGGTTTTATTTTTTTATCAAGAGAAAAGGCAGGACAGTTGAGAAATGGGAGTGAGACCGGGTTATGCATAACCATCGACTTTTTTTTAGTCGGCTAAGCTTTCTCTCCAGGTTTGGATATGGTACGTAGGTATTCTGTGCTGGAATTTTTTCCTACCTGACTTGACTCGTGTAGAGTGAGAGTTGAATGGGCTATGTAAAAAAATATCTATAGAAAAGGGTGTTTTTGCCGACACACTGACTCTGCAGAGAACTTGCCTATATTTGTCCCGTTTTATTTATCATCATCACCGCACTGAAAAAAAAGAAGGAATAAGAAGCACGTGAGAAATTGAAAGAGGAAATAAGAACCTCTGTTTGTTCCACTTTTTTCACACTCAACTGAATAAATTTCTCCCTTTTTTCTGATCATCATGCTCCTGACGATGAGTCTGCGAAGAAGAAAAAATTACCTCAGCCCACTATAATAATAAGGACACATACTTTCTTCTTTTTTTTCAAATATTAACCAACATACGAGTTCTCACGTAGTACTCATTCAAACAAGCATGAACCCAGGAAATCTATCCTTGGCTGCTTGCACGGCTCACACTTTTCATCTCTCTCCTTTTTTTATCTCTCAGGTGAACAAAAAAATTATGTGGAATGCTCAAGGGCAATTTTTATTTAGACACACAGGCCGCTGTATATTTTATTGTCAGTTGTGAAAAGTATAAAAAAAACACACAGAAGCATGAGAAAAAATTGGGACGTCTGAAAACACAGCCTTATTATTTCTGTGAAAAGTTCCCAAGAAAGATAATGTTTGGAATAGCAGCAAAGGTATAATAACAACACGAAAAAAAACTTAAAAACTCCATGATAATAATGATGACTATACCTACCTATTCATATGCGGAGGGAGAAAGAGAGAGAAAGAGGAAAAGAGAGAAAATGGCAATTTAGATGGAGAATCTTTTTTTTTTTTTTTTTTTTTTTTTGAGGCTTGCTCCATTTTCCACAAGATCCTGCCATGCAGATAAGAAGACATTTTCAGTTGAATGGAAAATACCACACCACAGTACACCACCAAAAAAGCAGTAATGATGTGCATCTCTGATGAGCATGAGAACAAACTCTCTTTCTCTCTCTCTCTCTGCATGCTCTGTTTTTAGTTTTATTTCAGATCTGTGTTGCGATAGCAACGACTGGCTTGGCAAGTTGGAACTTTCTCCTTCTCTGACAAAATTCCCTTGCTGCTCCTTTTCTTTTTTTTCTCTCTACCAGCAACAAAAATAGCACCACTGTTGCTTTCGTATGGAGAGAGAAAAAAAAATCCAGAGAAAACTTTTAAAAAAGAAGTTCTGATGGGAAATGCAATGCAATGGCAACATTTTTTTTCTGCCGTGAGCTAACAGGAAGCCCTTCTATGTGATAGAAGAGACAACTTATCTATATCCCGAGTGTAAAATATTTAAATAATAATAATAACTTGTGAGAGTGTGTAGTGCTATGTAAGCGCAACGGTTTTTTTATATTTTAGACGAAAAAAAAAAGTTTTTTTCATGTGCCTACCTATCCCGCCATCACTGCCACCACCTTGTTGGTATTTCCTACTCGGAAACTTATCTGATGGGATTTTACTGTTTAGACGAAAAGTAGGGAGAGAGAGAGTGGAGCCTTGTTCCAAAAAATTTGAAATTCAAAGTGCATCAACATTTTTTCTCTCGTTCCAACTTTTTTTCTTGGCTTTGGAAGCATCCGCATCATCACCCACCAACACCACTACTACCATTCACTCTACTTTATTTCTGTTCGATGTGCGCCAAAAAATATTTTTTTTTTGAAAAATATACCAGTTAGACCCTCAAACAAAATATTTTCTCTCTATATATTTTTTTTCCATTCACTCACTCAGTCAATCAGTCATTCACATAGTTTTCCGTACGAGCAGCGAAAACAAGTCTACTCAAGTGTGCTGGTGTGAGTGAACGGCTGAATGAATCAATGATTTTTCATGGTCATTATAGAACAGAAAAAGTGTACATGTAGCCATTCCACTGAACAAACTGATGATGATGGCGTGCTTGCTCCTACTTACTTCTCTAGAAAAAAAGTTTCGTTTTCGCTGGACCTTACGAAACTTATTGCTCTTCTCTCCAAGGGGCACACGCGGAGAAAAGGAGGTGAAAGTAGGCAAAAGCAAAAGGATATTCTGTGGAAAAGATGAGACTCTATTTTATTATTATTATTATTATTATTTTCCATGTCCTCGACCCAGCTGGATTTTCAGAGAAAAAAGCTCTCCAAGGTTTTCTAGGTAGCTGGATTGGATGAGCAGATGAAAGAGAGAAAAGCAGGGCTGAAAGCAAACAAAGTGTATGCATACATTTTTAGCCACACGTTCTTTTTTTTCATCCTAAACAAACCGACCAACCAACTTGTGCATGCATTATGTACACACAGAAAAAAAAGTAGAGAATAGAAGAGAATAACTAGCTATTAAGGTCCTTTTTGTAGTCGTCTTCTTTGCATGTTTCTCTCACCATGGTTAGTGGTCTGGTCTCAGCTATCTTGTCTTGTCCGTATGGACTTTCCGCTTTTAAGATATTTTTTTTCTTGGGGAGAAAAGGGTAAATAGTGTATAGGCATTAGCAACGGAAGACGGGGTTTTGACTTTTTCTTTCGGCTCGCAAGAATGCCTCCAAGGATATATATAGTTTCGGTTTTCTATCGACAACTTTTTTTTATCGTGTATTCTCGTGACATGGTCTGCTAGATTGACTGTATTGGATACATATGGGTGAGGAACAAGATGAGAACAAATTTTTATCGGACTTTTCACTTTTTTATTTATTTTTTTTTTTTTTCTCTGTAAAAATAATGCATGCATGCATACAAGCAAGTTGTAGGCAGCTACACGTTTTCTGGAAAATAAAAAAAGTAAAACGGTTGGAATCGTCGATTCTCTTGAATTTTCATGTACACACATACAACGCATCGCTTTGCTGATGCTCGTTTGCCTATTGTTGTCGTCATTGAAGCAGCGTAATAAGATTCCCCTTCTTCATTGCATTACATATATATTTTTTTCTTGCTTGCGCCATACTTTGCTCGTTCTCTCGCTTCTTTTTTCCCTTTGTCCTCTTCTTCCCCGAATCTATTTGTCTGTTGAAAATGGATTTGGAGAAATTGAGTGAGGCAATTTATTTTGACGGAGAATTGAATACATTAAAATGACGGTGGTAGTGGTAAGGCATGCTAGCTAACGTTGGTTAGGATACTCTGCTTTGACTTGAAAGAAGGGTGGTCTGGTCTGGTCTGGTCTGCTCTTTCTCTCTTTCTTCCTTACCATCATCCATATTTTCCTTGGATGCAGCAGCAGCATTTTTGCATTTATATTTCTCAATCCCTACCACTTTACAATTGCCCATTATAAAAAAGGAAAATCCTGAACGGGCTAAAGAGTAAAATAGCTTGTGTGAGCAAGTGAGTGAGTGGTAGCGGAATAAGAAGCTTTTTTGATTTTCTTCCTTTGCTCCTCTCCTCCGATTGTCATGGTTCTCACAAAATATTCACCTTTCCACTGAGAAAAAAGATTAGCTATTATTCTCTTCACTCTTTTTGTTCATTTCTATAATATCAAGTTGCAGCAAGCACCACTCCTTTCAACTTTCATTCATTCAAGCTCCTTCTCATTCATTCATTAGTTATTATTGCCGCGAGGATTTATTTCTCGACTCGGTCCCTTCTAAATTGCTTCCCATCGTCGTCGTCGTCATCATCATCATCATCATCATCAGCATATCAGCAAGCAAGCATCATTACTACTACATGCATCTTCTTCCACATAAACTTGCCTTCTGCCTCTTCACTAAATGTATTCAGTTGAGTTTTTATGCATGCATGGACAAGTGGTGGAGGCAGTGGTGGTGTGCTGAAATCCAAAGAGATATTTATGAAAGGGAAAAAGATGATGACTATGCTCATTCTGCCTCCCTGTCTGCCTGCTTGTACATCATCTTACTTATCTCGTAGGTATTTTCAGAATTCAGATGGAAATTGAGACTTTGTTTCAAAGCAGTATAGCAGCAGGAGCAAGAGCATCATCAGCATTGTTCAAACCAAAGTCCTTGGAGATGATTTTGCTCACTCACTGAGGCAGTCTCCAGCTCATAATCATCATCATCTCCGGCAGATTTCCATACAGCAGTAGTGGAAGTAGTAGTAATAGCAGTACTAGTATTCAGTGACTCGTGTGGTGATATGGTATGCCTTCATCATTTCAAAAACTCAACTTGCCCTGCTTGCCTGTTTGGTGTGAGGATGAGAAACGAGCAAAAGCAAAAAAAGACTCCAGTACATCATCATCATGATCATGATCGTCATAGTTGTATAATATTCAGCTGGGAGGATAGGGAGGAAAAAGAGGAAGGAGATCATTACCCAGCATCAGCAGCAGCAGAAAAGTCTCTGATCTAGCATGAATGAATAATGGAAGAGCAGCAACAGCAGTATAAAATATA
The DNA here is from genome assembly GCA_027743805.1 of Lepidocyrtoides sp. E14. Lineage (NCBI taxonomy): Eukaryota > Metazoa > Arthropoda > Collembola > Entomobryomorpha > Entomobryidae > Lepidocyrtoides > Lepidocyrtoides sp. E14. The sequence continues at coordinate 17,990 of JAHZMZ010002630.1, read as the reverse complement.
TCTGTATGAATGTATGTAGGTATGTCTGTAAGTGGAATTATTCCAGATGGGATTTATTGTGTGTGAGATGCTGAATCAGTCAAGAAGAGAAGAGATGCGATGGGGTAGAGAGAAATTATATTATGCCTATGGAAGAAGTGAAAGAAGAAGAGAAATGGAATAAAATAAGGTATAAGTACTACATGGCACATGTACCAACCGAATAATAATATTGTACATGGTCCCATAAATTCTTCCACTACTGCAGTATCATAAGCAGTGTACAATTTTATGCATTTACAACCACCATCATCATCATCCCATCCCACCCAGCACTCGGCCAGCACCAGCAGCAGTGGTTGTTGCAGTGCTTCTTCATCTCGTAGTCAGTAGAACGTAGTCAGAGTAATAATAATAATCATAATACCCCATCACGAAAGAGATGGTGATAGGAAAAAAAAGAGTGTGGGTCTTTTTTTTATACTTTTTGTCCATTTATCGCTTGTACGGGCTTTTATGAGGATATTGGTTTTCTTGGCTGGAGTTGTGCAATGCAACAAAAACCAACCACCGCAAAAATAATAATGATATTGGCGGTGGTGGTATAGCAATATATAAAGGGCTACTATGACTAGACCACCTATCTATTTAGGTTGCACATAAAGTTGATTTGGAAAATGAGATGATATGATGATCGTTATTATATGCTGTTATGTTATACCATACCAAGGAAGATCATGTCATGTCAGCATCTTTTCTCCCCAACTTGCTCAAGGGAAGAAAAAAATTGGAGGATAAAATATGAATGAATGAATGAATGCATAGTCTTTTTAATAGTAAGACTAACTGACGAAGTGAGTTTGTTGATTCTTTATGGCAACTATTTTACATTTTCATGTGATTCTGAAAGATATTGAGATAGGTGGGAAAATGACATGTATCTATATAAAAATACGCTTTCACGATGAGAAACTCATCATAATCATGGTCACCATGATGATGATGATGATGATATTGTATGTTGGTATCAGAAGGTAGGTATAAGGGAAAAGAAAGGACATATGGAATAGGAGAAGAATAATGTGGACACCTTCATTTTATGCTGGTGATGGTGAACTTTGGACTTGGACAGTGTTTGTCTGGTGAGTAAAAAGAGTGAGAGAGAAAGATGAGCAGTTCCGACAGGCCATGGACCTTATCCTGTCATCCTCCATTACATCACAACTCATCTTCTTCTCACAAACAAAAACTCTTGCTACTCTCTGGACATAGTCACGCATGCATCCAATATATATCCGTTCGATGCTTATAATAAATAAGTAAATATAAAAGTAAGCGGATGAACAAGTAAAAGAAGAGCGAAAGATAATGCAGCAGGAAGAGGAAAACAGAGCAATATAGTTGGCAGTGCAGCAGTGGTGGTCGCTCACCCTCTCTCCTTCGGCACGTTCCATCGGATTCAATGTCTTTTCCACTCCTTCCCTCCCAAAAACTCCACTCCACTAGAAACACACTATAAATATATTATCCTTCTTCGCTCACTCACCCAAAAAGCAGAGATACGTTTTTCAAAAAAAATAAAAATAAATCGAGCTTTCCATCTATCTGCTGCTGATGTTGCTGTTAGAGACAGTGGCGCATCATCAACATCATCATCATCATCTTCGTCATCTTGTTTCCTCTTTTTCTCTCCCTTCCTCTTTTACAAAATCATAATGCAACCAAACTCTCTCTTTTCCCTCTCACTTGTCAGCTCTACTCTCTGCACAATAAAATATTTTACACAGTCCATTCCCTATCTTCTTCCCAGCCTACCATCATCATCTTCTCTCCCCACAGTTATTCTACTCCAGTACATTTTTTTCCGGTTTTGGTACGACTACTAGTGGCATAGCTGCACCATAAACATGTACATACATAATATGTCCAGTCCAGTTAATACTACACACATACATGCATATCTACTGGTAGTATATTACTTTTCCCTTTGCATGTCGTTTGTTCGAAAACCATGATTTGCAACAGAGCAGTCAGCAATAGTGGTCGGTTCGTCATGTACTGACTGACGAGCAGTAAGTGAGTAACAGCAAAGTAAGTAAGTTGAGATGGTGTGGTGTGAGTTTAACTTATGACAGTGGTGGCATGATGACGATGATCATGATGACTCTTACACTTTTTTACAGCACACTTTACACCGGTGTGTATTTCATAGAGTTACGCGAGAGCGAGCGTGAGCTCATAGGAATTTACAATATTATTTTAGCCACTCTCATCATAGTAGTCAGTGGTTTGGTTTTGGAGAGGAAGAGAGCATTCAGTTTTGGTAATATACGGGCCACTAACTATTTTGTACCTCTCTTCCTAGGAAAAAAAAGCAAAAGTGTTTATGTGTTTTTGCTCTTTCTGCTGCTGCTGGTCTCTTGTAACAAAAGAAAGTAAAGTGGTGGTAGCACTGGCGGTGCTGGTGGTGTCGGTTGGATCGATATATATATATACGTAATAAGAAGTGTGCATACTCTCTATTACATGAATAAGGGAAACGATTTTACTTTGCATTTGCCACTCTGAAACATATTATATCTTATGCCTAAATAATTATCATGGCTGCATCGGCTGCAAAAACATGATGCTACTAACAACCATCACCATTACAACTGCACCATCATCATCATCATCACCACCATCAATGGTAGAAAGCTGTTGTTATTATTCTACGAACAGAGTATAAAGGCAAGACTGGAAAGTGACAATACTCTTTCCCCGTATTGAATGAATGGTTGTGTTGCTGGTAGTAAAATTGGTAGCGGGAAAACAGACAAAAAGTTGGAACAATGCAATCCTTCATGGTAGTGTACACAGTTTTTTTTTCACAGAACGAGTAGTAAATGTGATCGTAATGCAATGTTTTCACTACAAATATGTACATACCATATCTCCCGGGAACTAAACCAGCAACATTGAACAATGCTTGTGAAACCGAGTAGGGAAGCTATGTGAAGTTTACATAATTAAGTAGCAAAAAGATGATTGAGCTACTTTATGCGAATTGTTCTGTCTGTACGTCCCTTTTCTACTGCAAAATAATGCTTTCATTTTCAACATAATAAGTTTAATAATAATTTCCATATTATTATTCTACTGTATTTTTGATGCCGCCACTTTTATACATTTCGATAGTTTGGTATTACATAGCCTACTAAATATTACGAGTTGCATTACACGGAATATGCAGGCACATTGTGTAAAAAATAATAATATAAATAAAACGGAAATATATGCGACACAGGGAAGCAACGAGCTCACACAGTAATTACTCCCCGCATTTTATATTCATTTTTCGACTACATCGCAGTAGCACTAAAGTAAAAACTTGTCTTGTCCGTTATTAATGTAAAGCAAGCAAGCAGCAGCAGCAGTAGTAGTATAAAATGAATATGTAAATCGCCCTGATCATGATGATGATGATTACAACAGCAACAAAAACTTTACCAACAACTCAACGACCAGTTCCATTTTCTCTCTTTTCTTTTCTCTTGTGAAAACACACATAAAAATAAACCGTTCCTTTGTTCTCTCCTCGTCATCATAATAATCATCATGTCCGTGCTTACAACAAGTCTCTCTCTCTCTCTCTCTTTCTCTAGTGACATAATAAAATAGTCTGACTAAACAAAAGAAGAAAATGTAGCATTTTTCCGGGGGAAAGGAAGAGCAAAATTTGAAGCAAAAGGGAGGAAGAAACAGTCATTAGAAAAGTATGAAATCTGCTGCCACAGTAAAAACAATTCCATACGGACCGTCATCATCATGATGATCACCATGTCATGTTTTTTTTCCTCTCTCTCTCTCACACACACACAATTTCTCTACCGTACTTTCTCTACATTATTATAATAATAATAATGCTATCTATGCAGAAAATAGTTTCACTGTCCACTACCATATCCTATTGTTTTCCTTCATGTTTTATTTCTCATGATGATCATCATGTTTGTTCCTGCTTGTCGGATGTGCGTTTCAATGTAGCTGTCTCACTCCCTGTTTATTCTGCGAATTACAATTACATTTGTATTTATACAGGCAGCTGGAAAATCTTGCGCAAACATTCCTAAAGCTTTTTTGGGGGTGAAGATGATGATGATGATGATTACGATGATAGTGTGCATATGGCAGCAGCATGTTATCTTACGCTAAAAGATGGAGAAAGTATGCATGTGTGAGCATTATCCACTTTTACAATATATTCTTTTGCCACTGACATGGATACACACACATGAAAGCTGGAAAAGTAAGTGGTATCATCATCATCATCATCATCATCCTCCTACAATGTCGCGATCAGACAAGGAGGAGGAAAAGGAGGAGAAAGATGACAGTATATACTTTCAAGTCTTTTTTTTTCTTTCACGTGTAAAAATATGCTTTCACCAGTTTACTTCCTAAAGCTAATGTAAAAAGTGTGTATTTCTGAACTATAGGTACGTATTTACTTTGGTAGAATATTACAGCATTTTTATGTATTCTTCACGGAGAAAGTAATTCCCTACTGTTTGTTTGCATAGTAACAAAATATTCTACTTTATATTATGCACATTATTAAATGCTTTTGTTATTCACTCCTTTTTTTCTCTCATCATCTTCATGTGTCTTTTGCAATACTAAATACAACTACTACTACAATATTGGATTTTCAAGTCTTTCGGGCAAATACTTGTTCGTTTTGTCCTGCTTTCTCCATCTTCTTCTTCTTATCGTTGCGTTGTCGTCTTCATCTTCTTTCTATTCGTCGCAGATTTTCTCAATCCTCTCTCATTTTTTATTCTCTTGTCTCAATTTTTGCAGCATCAGTTTTAGCATCACAATCACACTTGAGTGTTTTTTTCTCAAGAGAGAAAAGAATCCATTTAAATAGCCAAAGGGTTTCATCATGCATGCTAGCATGTTCCGTTTCTACATATTCGCTACATCAGCATATCATTATCATCATCATTATATATACTTTGGTTTCTCCTTTCTATATATTTTTCCATATACTTTTTTGTGCAAGGAGGCAGCAAAGTAATAAAGAATATACCCTAAAGAAAAACCTCCTTTTTCTATAAAACAAATTGAATATATAAAGCAAAAGCAAATACGTAATACGATAAGATTATTATTATTTTTTATTTGACTAGCCTTCTTCTCATCTTATCCAACCAGCTCTTTTTTTACCAGTGCATATGCTTACGCTCCTTTTCATTTCCTAGATAAGTATACATTGTATTTATTCAGCCAGACAAATACATCACTCCACTCATCCATGCAGCCATGCATGCTACTTTTATTATTATATATTTTTCACAGAAAACTTTTCTTTTGTGTGAAATTGTTTGTTTATACGGAACATGAACTTGGTACTATAACAAAGTATAATGCAAAATATGTATGTAGTATAAGGCGTTGAAAGTGATATGCATCATGCCAACGGATTACAAATGAAGCGATGCAAAAACTACATTTTTTTTTCTTATTTCTTCGCAGGCCATCCTTTCCCTTCCTTCCTAACCGCTTACTTCCCTTTCAGTCTGTTGAAATTGCATCATCAGAGCAGAAGAGTCAACTTGCATGTACCAACAAGCAAAGCAGAACAGAAATGGTGTACACACACAAGTGCGTTTAATAAAATTGAGATAGAGAGAGAGAGAGCGTGCGAGAGGAAAGAGGGATTCAGTAGAAGAAGAGGAATAATAAAGTCATTTATTCAATGGCCTGGAATTCATTGGAATGACGACGACGATACTGATGATGATGAAAACTGTGCGGGCTCAATGTGTTATTACTCTAATAATTGTTGTTGGCTGTTAGAGTAAAAAAAAGGGCGAGTTAGCGAGTAAAAGGGAGCGAGAGGTGACGCTCCCAACCAAAACTGCAACTTGACTTGATATCTCTTTCCAAGAAGAAGAAGAAGAGTTTAATTCATGAGCTTCCCATTTCCACAGCCATGATAATAATGTGTTATTGTTTGTTGTCGTTTCCTCAGCCAAGTACCAGTTTATGTATAAAGGGTCCTTTTTATGGACAGATCCCTTCTTTCTCCTTTTTATTTTGGTATTCTTTATTTTTTTTACTGCCACCAACACTGTTCATCAAGACGACACTGACGTCTTATAAAAATATGTACTTATATCTGGTGGAAATTTCTAGTAGTATAAAGCAGTGAAAATAATATACGTATAATGTGCAGCAAAGGTGAATTAGGTAGATAGTTAAGTACACAGTATTCTTTTCTTGGTTCCAAGAACGTTCATGTTTTCTCACTGGTCTCTTGTGCTGCTTACAGCAGTAAAAGTGGAACGACAGGCTTATGTTCAGTTCAGAGAAGAGAGGTTATGTGTTATTGATGATGGCTCTACTCTACTCCAGGGTTAATGCAATGAATGGATTTATGGCGACTTCTTCTTCTTCTTTTCCTCTGCTCCACTTCCTATTATCATTATTACTACACGGCAACTTTTCCCCCATGCTTTCACTTTCACCTTTTTTTTTAAAAAAAAAGATGAAACTTTTTTTCTCTGCAGGCAGCGATATTCTTGGTATAGTAGCTGCTCTAGTGGTAGGTAGTAGTGCTAATAAGTTAGGTGAGCTCACGCGTAATGCTACATTATTATGTCCCTCTTTCACAAACACTTTCTCTCTTCTATTATTATTATTATTACTATTATATTTTGTAGAAAAGGAACTTTTTTTTCCTCTGGTGGTTGGTAGGTTAAGTTGGTTATGGTGGCCTGGCCTATATTAATAATGTGGAAGTAAACCTGGTAGAGTGAGTGTGAGTAAAAATGTAATGGGTAGAAAACAGAAGAGCATTATTTGCTTGTGGCTTGCTTGGCCTGGTGTAGTTTTTAGGTGCGCCACTACTACTATGTACTACGATAATTCCCAGAAGAAGAAGAGAGAGAGAAAAAAAAATTGTAATGGAGAACTGGACTTTTTGAAGGGGGATAGGAAGGAGCAGAAAAGGAGGAATAAGAAGATAAAGAATTTGTTGGTGGATAGTTTTTGAAGAAGAACAAGAAGAAGACCAAGTAAATGTGGCCATTTAGGAAAGCCACAATTTATAATCAATGTCTTGGACACTTCTGCTCTTTTCCCTTTTTACTTTCTACAAGCAAAAAATATATACAACAGCCTCTTCTATTCCAACCAACAACCAGCCAAAATTCCCAACCTTTCCTCGCTTAGTTTCCTACCAACAAAAAATACTACTTGACCAGGAACTTACTTTAATACCTTGCTTCACTTTTTGGTTTATGTTTTACAAACATGTTAGTAAAGTAGGAAAGTAGTCGGCGGAAATTTGTTTGCCTTGTTTTATTTTTTATTTTTTTCCGTATAGCGATTACACGGGCTCCGCCTGCGTTTTACAGTGTTTACAATCTGTACTTTTGCTTTGCTTGCAATACAACCACCATGAGCAATGGTCATTGACCACACAGTGATATGATGATGATAATGAATCCTCCATATTATTATAGTATAGGTAGTTATATACACACAGTAGCATATAAGAACATGCATAAACAAAATATATAATCAGCTCTATATACAAAACAGAGTCTATGTGTCCCTTATTTTTCATTGTAACAAACAAGTAAAGTGAGCATCCTCGTTCAAGCAAAAAAGCCTGCCTCTTTTCCTCCTTTTCTCCCCCAAACGACCATATAGATGGAAGTAAAGAAGAAAAAAAAAAGTTTTTTTTTGTTTGATGATGATAAAATTTACCACCGCGGCAGTGGTCGTTGTTCTTTTGAACCTCTCATCGTATATACTTCTGCTCCTGTGTTTTGTTACATGTGTGTAATGCGTGAGCGCTCCCCAATGATGGCATTGATACAGTCACATTTAAAAAAAGAGAGCAAAGTTTTCCTTTTACTCACTCTGAGAAGAGAAAAAAAAATATCTAAATGTGTTCTCTCCCTTTTTCGCTGCTACACTGTTACTTTGCGATACAATTACTTTTATGGCTTCTTTCCTTTTTTTCTGTTCTTCTCTTCAAATAGATCTCTGTTGGTCAAAGCTCATCATTAACGCCATCATCCTCTTCTCTGTCCACTATCTCAATTCAAGTGTGTTCAAAATTCTAATAACTGCACAGTTATGCATGCTGGGTCTAGCCTACTAAGGCCATAATACAATATTTTTGTACTATTTCTCCAAGCGTTTAGTCATCATTTTTCTCTCCTTTCTTCTTTTCTTACCTTTTTACTCACAATGTTTGACGGTCAAGTACAAAAGTGCGTTCTGCTAAATGCTATACAGTTCCTTATATTTGTGCAATCTTGTCCGATAATAGTGTCCATTTATTCTGTCCTAAACCCATTTGGATTTCGCCCTTGCCCCCGTGGCGCTTTGTACATTATATATTTTTTGAACAATTCAGTGAAAATTGCTTTTTCATGCTTCCCTGCCCATTGCCATTCTTTTCCAGTCATAGTCTTGAGAACATTAATATAACAATTATTATTATTATTACGTCGAATGTATACAGCTTTATTTTAAACATTATATTCCCGGCATGCACAAATATTTTGATGAAAACTCCACCATAATAAATATTGCCATCAAATAATACATTATTGTGTGTGCTCTCAATTTATAAGCCAGAAGTAAAGGGGATTTCTAGTCAATCTTTTCATTCAGCACGACAAGGACGTGCGATCTGCGTGATATTATTGCTCTACTGCTGCATTCATTCATTCCTCCTCCATTCTGATCCTTCATTTCGAACTACTCGTGCTCTCCTGCTGCTGTTGTAGTTGCGGCATGCCTCTGCGTGTCTGCCTTTGCCCTGCTCCCATTTGAATTTATTTGCATTTTGAGGCAAGAAGGAGGAAAAAGGGTGGAGATGGAGTTTGAAAAGACGATGATGCAAGGCTTACTTACTCGCTTTCTGAAATCGCCTAGGCTGTTTAAAAAAATGTATAAAAGAATAGAAGAGAGTACAACAATACATTATTACAAAGTTATCGTCATCATCATCTTCACTGCTACGTTTACGTACAACTTCTCTGCATTGCAATGTAATTTCAATAGGGAACGTGATCGAACCACTTGACTAAAAAAAAAATCCGTCTCCTTTTAAATATATCTGGCCTGGCTGGAGTTGAGTTTTAAATTTGTTCCAACATCGCATCAAGCACTTTGGCACATTCTCTCATGGAATTAAAATCCATTCCAACCATTCACTCCCATTCATTCACTTTCGTATATAAAAGCGCTAAATAATGCGCTACTCAATAAAAAATCGACATCGACAGTCTGATGATTTCAAACACCAGAAAAAATATTACATTAGAGCGTTATTAGGTGATAGAGATGGCACGTAGTTTTTTTTCAAGAAAGGAAAAGATGGGGATACTGATGATGATGATGATAATAATGATGCTTGTTTTTTCACAGTGCTATACTTGCCCTATCATCGCCATTAAAAAATTCTCGGAAGGCATTACATACAACAAGCAGCAGTTAATATCATTACAATGCTAACTGCTAGTTCTTCTACCACTCTCTTTTTTTCCTGTTGTGGGCCAATAATAATGTGCGTGTGTACTCAAAAATAGATAAAAAAAATTTTAATATGCAAACGTACGAGCGAATGCGGGACGTGCTGGCTGCAATCTCAAGATAGCTTGGTACAAAAAAAAAGTTTCTCAATGGAAACAAGCCAAGAGGGATTGAAAATAGAAAGAGAAAAAAAATAGCAACGAAACGACAATAATGTGCTTCCACTGATGATATTATGATGAGGGAGCAGAGCAAGCATGGAGGAGACATGCATTGTAGTAGTAGTAGAGGTACGTTAGAAGAAAAGATGGGGACTGAAAAAGAAAAAGAGAGCTCTGATATAATAACTCTAGTATATTTTAGAGGCTTTCCCTTAATGGGTTATGTAATGAGGCTGCTTATTCATGAAGCATTTAATATTTCATTGGCGATGATTAAATGCTACGCAGCAGTGAGTACAGACAGTCAGAGTAACTTGCCATGTATGTGTGTGTGTGAAGTATGTAGTTTTGAAGTCTTTTTCTTTGGTCTCCCTCCAGCAAAAAAAACGTCGTTGTCGTCTCTATAGTAGTAGTCTACTGGAGGGAAACGAACAAGTTGAACAAGTACTTTTTTTTCTCCTTGAAAACGAGCATGCACTCATGTGATCATGAGGACGATGATGAGGATGTGATGATGTTTAATAAAGCTGCTGCTGTGGTTTTAATTAGTTTCAACAGCCATCCATTCTTCTTCCCTGCTTAATGCCTTTTACTCTATTCTTAACTTGCTCTGTATTCTATATGGAATAGCGGGGGAGAGACTCTCAGAGGAGAAAAAAAGTAAGTTTTTCTTCTAAACATACTACTACTACTTCATACTCTCAAACTACTTTACACTTTTCCTCTAGCGTGCTTGGTATTTTCCCTGTTTTCAACTTTTATGAGTGTGCGTAACTTGTGTGTAAGCAGGAAATGCGTGTGTATTTAGAAAAAAAAAACTTTTTGCTCTAACTCATATAAGCATTATTATATACTTTTATGTAAATTTTTGGAATGTAAATGTTATATATTGATGGAAGTGGTGGTGGTTGAGAGGGGGGAGAGGGAGGGAAATGGAATAATGGCACATAAAAGACAAAAGGCCAACAAGAACAAAAAATGTATTTAAGCACTCCTTCTCTCTCTCTGTCTCTCTCTAATACTGCTTGCCAGCCTACAAAGTATACATTATTTTTATTTTATCTGAAAACGAGGAGAAAAAATGAAATGTCTAGAAGGAAAAGGAGAATTGATTTTGTAATATAGAAAGCTTGAGAGTAATATTTATGCATGCTGTGCTTCTGTGACACGAGGAGCAATGTGACTCTTTGTCCAAAGCTGGAGGTTAACATGTGGCCTTTACGATACTACGAGAAATTACATTGTGCTGCTGCTGCTGCCGCTGCTGCAGTAATTCATGATTCATGTGTGTCGGCATGTGTTTAGGGAAAGTCATTGCATTTAGCATTTAGAGAAAATTGCAAAATATTCGTGGAGTAACCTAATGCCTAAATATTAATACATCCAGCATTTTTCTTATATGCTTCTTTAATGTTTGCCTGGGTGATGGCCAAAAAAAAAGAACAAAAAAAAAGTACACTGAGAATATGAAAAAAAATTGAATTATGTACAGCAACGTGTGTGCACAACATTGTGGTAGTAGAAAACGAAACCAAACCACTGGAATATATTATTTTTGTAGCCTTGTGAAATAGACGTCTAGCTGTCTACTGCTACTAGATAGAGCCTGAAATACCGTTACCACCGACAACAATTTTTTATTTGTTTATAGACCAATTGGGTTGTGTCATTATCAGCCCGAAATAGATACATAGATAGATAGACAGTCAACCTTGTGTATTTGTCAGTGCTATCAGGAAAATAAAATAAACTTTTGTGGTAATCTTACTAGGAGACGACCAGTTATGCAAATTGAGCTATTTTCTCTTTCCACGTATCAGTTGCAGGTTTCGTGTTGGTTCGACATTTTAAATATTAATGGAGTGAAAGAGTGAGTAGTGCGTAGTTAAGTGAGTCAGACCTATATTATGTGTGTGTGGTGTCCTCAAGCTATATTTTGTGTAGGTATATTTGCATGTATTTCTGTGTAAGGCTAGTGCAAATATTGATGTAAGGCTTGAGCGATTTTTTATGTTCCACTGTTTATTGACGATCATCATGAAAGTAAACGAATGGATCGTTCCGTTCGTTTATTCCCTCTATCTGCTTTGCTTGCCTTCTCTAATCCCTATAAATCATGTTTTTCTGTCTGTCAAGTGGATGATATGATGATGGTGGAAAATCACCATTACTACTACTACTACTGCGGCTCCTCCCGATGCTAATAACATCCAGGGGAAACTTGAAACTTTCGGATGGTCGTGATGATGATGATCATCATCATGAATTTAAAACGAATGGATTGATGATCACTTGAACGTAAAATGAATAGATTGACGTTCACGTTGTTTGCACACTTTCTTTCCTTCATGCATAAATAACTACCTAATCCACTTGAACATTGAGAATCCAACGAACGAATCTACATTAGCGGTGATGGTTAATGGGCAGAAGAAATAAATATGAGAAGCTGAAGATGATCAAGTTATGATAATCAGCAGGATACGATGATGAAGATAGAGAAATGGAAGTTTAGAAATAATTGACTGCATTACTCTCGAAAACTCTCAACTCGGCATAAAATATGATTCGCCCTTGAGAGTAAAAGAAAAAAAGGTGGATATTTGCTATGGTTTTGATGAAAATTGTATGAATAGTAAAAAGGGTACTATTACTAAATGCAAGAAAGTGTAGAAGTAGTCAGTGGTTACCTAATGGATTGTATTTATTTTTTTGTTTCAATTGCAGAGCCGGAAGACACGGTAACCTTCTCCGGAAATGGGTCTTACACTGACTTCTTTCGGATATTTGTCCGTGATGGAAAGAACATACTTGTGGGGGCCAGGTAAGCCAAGATACAACAATTGTTAACGAATTTATCATTATTTTTTTATTTTCTCGTGGATTTACGCTCATTCGCTTGCTCACTCAAGTGGAGCGAGATAAAATTAGCGATTAGCTCATCGAGACAAATAAATACTTACACAACAACCATCTAATCAGCTAGCAGTCTTTCATAGACAGAAAATTTAGCCACTCAGCCAAAGAAGAAAAAAAACATCGACTCATCGTCATCATGCTGATGATCATCATTAAGTTTAGTTTGTAGCAATCAATTATTTGTCTAGATTTTCTTTCTTGTCCCGTTTACTCATCTAATCTAATAATTGCCGTGGACAAGGACACAATTCCAGGGAAAAAAAACTATTCCAGTAGCATATCACATTTCCCTTTCTCGAAGCGAATATTACACACAACTTTTTTTATTCTTGTCTGCCGACAACACGGACAAAACACAGATTTCCTCCACAGCAGAAAAAATAATATACATTTTCCCTTGTCTAAACTGCTTCTGTTTACAACAGTGGCAGTAACAGAAGGCTGAAAATCCAGAGCAAAAAGAAGAAAAAAAAAAAACTTTTCTGTTAACTACACAACATCAACAAAACAAACTCATCGGGATGGAGGGAAAACCACAAAACTGCAATATATACAATGTATCTATCTATGCACATCCATTTCATATAACTTATAGGATATTATCCCATAAGGTTTCTTCCGGCAGTTGAGAGAGCTCGTAGAAATTGTCTGCTTGTTTGTTTGTATTTTTTTCCACCAATTTTCTCTCGCTGGTTGAATTTAGTAGTGATTTGTTGGATGGCTGATAGTTATCAGTTGATTGGACTGACTGGAACTAGACATTGCTAACTGCAGGCTATTCCATTCCATCCAAACACTTTCTCCTTCTCTTCTAATATCCTATTTTCTATCTCTTGTCTTCTAATTTACAGGAACGCTGTCTACAATCTCACCGCGGCTGGACTCAAACTGAACGTGGTAAGCCAAAAAACTAAAACATTTTGAAAGAAAAAAAAACTGCTTCTACTTTGCTTGATGATGATAGGATAGATAAACGCTGTTTATACAATGCTGTTCCTGTTTCTCGAGACAAATAATGGGTTAAAAGAGGAATGAAGAAAAATGTCATCAGGTTTGTCACCACTACTCTTGCCTTGCACTTGAACAGAAAAAAAAGAGCATGTATTTCGTTACAGCTATATTATGGTACACACGGTACACACACACGCGTCTTGTCTCGGCATCTCTTTGAAAAATTGGAACAAGAAAACGAGAAAAGGAAATGGCTTCTTTTACAAAGTTGTAAGGAAAAGTGGATGATGACCCTGACTGACTCTCTTAAATTCCTTTTTTTAAACTAACTGCTACCATTCCATTTTAAAACAACATTACTGTTAGCATTAGCGTTGCACTTTGTGTGTGTGGCTTTCCTTGAACAAAAAAAAAATCACTCGGCGAGACCAAACCAAACAAAATGGCTTTCACTTTTTCGCCACGCTCCACTAACATCTGTGCTCCAGCCTCTATTTTCCTTACAACTTTCTAATAGCCTCTCTCTCTCACTTTCTTACAGAAAATGAATGAATGGGCAATGCAATAGTTAGGTTTAGATTATTTCTCAATGAACGGCTTTACTTTCTCCAGATGTAAAAGTTAGCCTTGAATTGAGTGAAGAAAAAAATATATATCTTTTATCCTGAATTGCATTCAACTCGCATTATCGGTGGCGGCAATGGTGGTAATGTCGTTTTTTTCCGGTTACCTTTTTCCGTTTCGTCTACCTCCCTCCCTCATAGTAGGAGTGCAGCAGTCGCTTGAATTTATACGACTTTTTTCTGCCTGGAATAATAATAAAAATTGGAAAAGGAAAAGTAAAGTGTACATACAAGTGTTGTTGAATGAACAGTAAAAAAGAGAGAGAGGAGGAAAAGAAACTCTCTTTTCCTGTTTGATCTTTTGTTATTTTCATCACGATTTTCAGCCAGGTCTCTGAAGACCTCTGTACATTACATTGCACCATGCCACCACCATCATCATCATCGCAGCCATTGATAGACAGATAGACAAGTAGAGAAAAAATACTGTATTATTATTATTACTACTACTACTACCACTATTATTATTGCTATTGCCCCACACACATTTTATTTTCAGGAATAAAAATTTTGAGGTAGAGAGTGACGGTGCAAAGACGGGTAGTATATATAGTAGTCGAAGTGGCAGCAGAGCTATAACAGAACCAGTTTTTTTACGTCATTTGGACAGATGGAGAAAAGTTCGATGGTGATGATGGGTATGAGGACCTTCAACATGATATTTCTGGGAATAGCCCATTCTTTCCATGGAGACAATGTCGCATATATAGAATACTTTACTCAAACTCAACCAAACCACTACACTCTTTTAGAGAAAGAGAGCGATCGAGATTTTTTTGGAGAAGGAAAGAAAAGGAAGGAAAAAAAAATCTAATTTGTCAAGTGGACAAGGAAAGAGACAAATCGGTTGCTCCCTTTCTCCCTCTCCTTTTCTCTTTCTCATTCTCCCTTTGCTCCTTTTGGTGTTGTATAAGTTATTATTTTTATTATTACTAGAGAAAAAGTCAAGTATTTTTAGGGACAAGTATGATTTTTTATGCTTGTTTGAGTAGCTGCCGCTGTGGTTGGAATGTGAGTATATCAGGAGGAGAAGAAAAGAGAGAAAAAAATATAAAAGTGACGACATTACATTTCTTTCTAGGGAATAGAGAAAAGAATGTTTTGACAGAGGCAGGAGCAGCACGGCAGTGAGAGAAGAAAAAAAAAAGTTTTTGTTATGATGAAATATGAGAATGTTAATGTTATATTTTTTGTTTGTTTGCTGCACCACTCTAGAAACTGGAATGGTACTCGGATGAAGATGATGTTCAAATGTGCATCACCAAAGGAAAAGAACCGGTAAGCCAGTTAAAGAAAAAAAAAATAATACCAAGCACCTTATTTCTTTGTATTTTTCCACTTGAAAAAAAACCTGTGATGAAAAAAATTTTTTTTTTTGGTCTGCAAACGACATTATAAATACTATTTATTTTTGTAGGAGAACTGCCAAAACTATATACGAATTTTGAGTGTAGTAGCACCAGGCAAAATTCTCGTGTGTGGCACAAACGCTTACAAGCCAAGATGTCGCTACTATCATTTAAGTGCCAATGGTCTACATTACACGCAAACGGGCGCAGAAAAATCTGGGCAGGGGATTTGCCCCTATGACCCAAAGCACAATAGTACATCCACTATTGTCGGTAAGGAAGATACTCAAGGTGCTCCATTCAAACTTATTGCCTCATTCATCTTCTTATCAAGATTATATGATAGCTTACCTCTTTAGAAAAAAAAATCTATCATCATCATCATTATCATTTATTTCGAGCAGCAGTGTGCTACCTCTTTATGTTTACAGCAATGACACACCATATCAAGCCATGTCACGCCACTACAATAAAGAGTAATGCTGTTAGAACGAAAAATATAGCAGCAAATCATCATCATCATCAGAAAAAAATATGCTTGTCATTTTCATCAAGAAAATCGAGCAGATGAGAAGCGGTTCCGTATGATGCTGCATAATGTACAACTTTTGACGATGATAATGTTCCGAGTTATTTGGTGAAAGTAAAGTGAAAGCATGATATGGTGAAAGCTTAGTGTGCATTGCAGTATAAAAGTAATGATAATGATGATGATCGTCTGGTGATGACGATAATTTCATTGAAATAATAAAATAATAATGTGCTATACTAAACTTTCACGTTACCTTTTTTTTGCAGAGGGTGACGTTTACGCTGGCACAGTGGCAGACTTTACCGAAGTTGATCCACTGATTCACCGATGGGACTCTCTGAGAACGACCCAATATGATCTTAAATATCTCAATGGTAATCTACCGCAACACCAAAACATTGTATAACTAATGCTAGTATAACTACTATCATCGTCATGATGACGATCATAATAACTTTCGCTCACTCCCTTTTTCACATTTACGTAAGAAAGAAAGACTTATCACTACTGGCATCAAAAATAACTGGCTGTTGTGGGTAAAATATAAATAAAGTGGGTGGGTGGTAAAAGACGTTTTCCTCTCTTTTTTACTGGTTTATAATGATGCGGAATGAGAAGATCCTATTTCTCTCTAATGTCTTTGTCTGGCTTGTTGATAAAGAAAGGAGGAATAATAGTTTGTTTTCTAGCATCATCATCATCACCACCACACCACCACCACCACCGCAACAACATTCACTAACAATTTCTTTCAATGGAGGCAGCTCTCTACCTACTATACCTACGTATTTATATCGCATCTCTACCCTTCATTCCATTCCACTTCTTTTTTCAGCCCCGACTATCTTTCTTCTTTCTTACGTAATGGAGTGAATGAGTGAACCAGTCTAAAAAAAAGCTCTCCAAGATCATTTCAACTCTAAAGTGGTTTTCTGCTCTTTTTCTATTCTCTTTCTACGTAATACACCAACAACTACATCTTGCTTCTCTTCATTTTTTATTTTTATCTTCTTTTGGATGCCAGCACAATTAACTAGGAATAAAAAAATTGAAAGGTCTAAAAAAAGAATGCTCAACTCAATCCTCATTCTTTTTTTTTTCTTTAAAAAAAACGTCTTATATATCGACCTTTTCAGGATAAAGAAAAAGTAAATGATGAGTTGATGATGATAATGATGAGGTTTGTGCTGCAGGACAGGGAAAAAGACACAAAAAATATTTTTTTTTGCTCTGCTTCACTCCACATCATTCATAAAAAAACGTTGTAAATGTTACGTAGGCAAAAATAAGAAGCTAGCATTTTTTTTATCTTGCTGGCTTTGCCTTTATTCATTCGTCCATTCTCTCATTGTACTTTTTTTTGTAACAAGAAGAGAAAGATGAATGAATGGATTTAGTTAAAGAAAGAAGGAAATGAAATGACTATGCTGAATTGGGGCTTTATGATACTTAACAAAAAAATGTTGAATAGTTGCTGCTACCAAGTACTAGTAATATAGTTGGGAGTAACAATGAAAATAATACAAAAACCACTTTTATTCATCCCATGGCATTCCATTGAAAATTATTTGTTATTATTATCTTATCTTTATTTCTTTCAGGCCATTTATAGCCGAGTAGGTCGCGTGTGTAAAGGTGACCGAGGTTTTCCACGCGGTAGTTCTAGAAATCGTTGGACAACATTTTTCAAGGCACGACTCAACTGTTCCATTCCGGGCGAGTTTCCATTCTACTTTAACGAAATACGTGAGTCAGCTATCAAAGAAATAAATAAACTAGTCATTACAATTTTTTTTCCAAAGGAGGACTACATATGCTATAGTTTGATATGATACTAAAATATTCTCTTTTTTTTCACCACTACCATCACCAGAGTCAACGTCTGTAATGCTTCCGGTTTCGCAGTTGGGTTCCGAGGTGGTTTATGGCGTAT
>JAHZMZ010002629.1:0-11428 GCA_027743805.1 Lepidocyrtoides sp. E14 | reverse complement strand
GTTTGGCTCTATACGAATGTGAATGCATCCTCGGAAGCTTCTGCAAAATGCCAAGAGAGTAAAGACAAACAAGTATTTTAGTATTTTTACAAATTTGGTCCACAAATAAGTAATGTTGAGTCATTATGGCGGTAGTGTAGAAGATTGTTAAAGTATTCGAAGTATAATATGTAAAGTATGCACATATTTGGCTGTTACAAGAAATATACCTACATGCATTCCTGAAATAAAAGAATTATTTGAAAATTTTTCAAAAAAAAGATGTAAAAACAATTGCATTTCATAACGTAGAAAGCATGATGGGTTTGAGTTTGGGGGAACTTCATGAATTTCTCCCTACTACAACGAGGCTCAATTTGCCCCAAGAATGACACTATATAGGTATTAGGTATTCACCCGTGTAAAGCTAGAGCTTGTATTGTAAGCCATTGAAGTAGAGACTCGTGGAGGAAGTCATTCAGTTAAATGATAAAAATCCGATGTATACTCTGTTGAGAAGTGAAAGTACATGACAGGACATTGAAATTGCAATTTGGCGTAGAGGTGTAATATTAGCTATAAATGAAGTTATGTAGGGTTTTGTTGATGACATATTAGCTTCGATCTCGATTTAGGTCAAAATATAATAATAATGTTGTGAAAGTTCTTACTTGAGACTCAGGGAGTAGCGATTGAAAGTAGTACTTTCACAATTCCTGACAAGAAAGGAGCCTTCCTTCGTTGCCCGGAGAATGTTCTCCGCTTCACACCGAGTAATGGCACCATGAAACCAGTCTTGACGCTCCAATTCAATATTCGGATCAATCACACTTGCTGGGTCGGGTAATAACAGGAGGCCACCCCCAAAGCCAGCAGCTCCGCTAGAGCTGAAATCTAATTTCATTCTACACCTGTCGGGTCTAGTGGCTGAGACATGTTTTCCTTGCACTTGTGGAACATGCACTTGCACAGAAGTGACATCTTCAACAATAGCAGAACCAGGTATCTTTGATGCAGTCAGGAATCCTTGCCTTGATGGCCCGTAGCCTAAGGTGATTTCCGCTTCATGGACAACGTAATTAGGGTCCTCGTAGTACTCGTCTCTGGTTAGACCATCGTCAAAGCTGAGCTGAAGGGATGATGAGGCCGCTTCTCTTTTGGATTGACCCTGTACACCTCCTTGCTGTGCTGTGTTGCTTGATCCTACGCTTAAATCCAAACTACCTCTGCCTGCAGCATTACCACTTGCGTGATGTGTCGCAATTGTACAATCAGTCTCCTTTGAGCCACTTCCAGCAAAGTCTAATGATATTCCAGAATCAGCCAACTTGGCAAGTTTCCTACGAAGTTTTGGCATTTCCCATGGTACATTGGTGAGCTCAGCTGCGTCAAGTAGGCTAATTGTGTTCGACCATTTTGGCCTGCTCTGGCTATTTTCCTGGTTGCCATCTAATTCATTTTGATGACTACTTGTAAGGATTGTCCCAGGCTCTAGAGGACTCTTGTCCGAAATAGGCGATAACAACTTTTGCGGCTGATAATGGGTATTATGATGAGTATGATGATGGGAGCCGTAGTAATTTGTCGACTGACGATTAAGAGAGGATGAAAGTTCTTCACTTTTCGCAGAGTCGATTGACTCCAGAGAACTCACCGAATTATCTTTTAAATTATGGCCTAGTCTGCGGCTTTCTCCAGGACCGGCAGATGAGGAGGAAGACGTGTTCGTATGGCCAGATGAAGATATACTTTTCCCGATGTACCTTTTCTGTGGAAGGGGCTCAGAAAGAGGCATTATTGGTTTTGGTGCTAACTTATGCGTGGCTAATGGACTGCTATTCGTGGTTGTGCATAAACCGGACGTACGATTTGGCATTAGATTGATGTTTAAATTGTGATGAAGGTGATGTGGATGATCATGGTGCTGGAAATGATGAGATTGGCAATAAGAAGACGTGGATGGATTAGTTTGCAAACTGGCATTGCTGCCAGCTATCTCAGATGCTTCCAGAATAGACGACCGATGGTGGTGATTGTGGTAATTTTCTCTGTTTTGGGGCAACGGGCTACTGGATGCTATCACGGAGGCTGCTTCGGGGAGACGTGACAGTGGAGCAGGACTTGGACATGAACTGGGCAGTTGCTGATCACTCAACATCACTGGTACATTATCAGCTACCCTAGATGAGGACCCATTGTTGGATGAATGGCTAATATAAATAATACGCTGCTCAACTCCTCCATCTTGCTGTGGCTTCTGCGGTTCACATTTTTCACTGTATGCTGTCGCTTCCCTCGAGGACTGTGGAATGGAGCTCTGATCACCATCCGGAACACAGCTACGAAGTGAGGTTTTATGCTGTGTGATGTCTGTTTTAGTAACATACCCATGACCAAGATGACAGGAGGACTCAACGGCTAAAAGCAGAGAGTCAATATCTGGTGTAGTCTGTGATGACGCATGAGGACTACTGGAGGGAAGAAAAGCGGTTTCGTAACGCTTTCGAGCCATAAGTTCCTTACTGCTTCCTCTCAGATATGCACTTCTCCTGTTCAGTTTATTTTGCTTTCGGGTACCTGCCAACAATACACACACACATACGCCCATTCAAATTAATGCTTTGACAAGTTGAAAATGCACACTACAAAGCATCATCAATAATTCAGCAGACAAAGTAGGCATTAAAAATGCAACTTTTTCAAGCTCGTCTAGCAAATAATTATAATATGTATTCCCGTTCAAAATGGAAAGTTGGAAGTTTTTATAAGCAAACGGCAAAAGAAAAAAGTAAGCGTGAGGTGACTGTCACTCAAAGGAAAACTTTAAACGTTTATACCTGTCACAGGTCGTTGAGTGGCCTTATATTCTTGCGTTCCTCCCACCTCGTTATCAGCACTACTGGTAATAATGGTTACNTATTCTTGCGTTCCTCCCACCTCGTTATCAGCACTACTGGTAATAATGGTTACGGTGACAGGCTCTAATGTATCAGAAAACACTGGGGATGGGCTACTAGTATGACTTAAACTACTGCAACCAGGAGATTGGACTCCCTCGTCTTCGCAAGGATTTATGTACGTCGGCTCTTTGATAGTATCTGAATAGTAGTAAGGAGCATTGTACCGCTCAGGGATTTCATGATACGGAGGTTCCCCTTTGTCCGTTTCTTCACCTCCGTCGTCCGGACAAAAATTCGTGGAACCGCTTGTACCATCCGATATCAGCTCACTTTTTCTAGAACCGGAACTTGTATCTCCAGAGGTTGAGGTTGCAGACCAAGCACCTTGTAGTACTAGGTGATTATTATTGTGCTGTGGAACGGAAGGGTGCAGAACATGATCCACGGGATCTATGTAGTCTTCACAGACGGAGATCTGCAAATTGAAAGAAGAAAACTCTTTAAATTTCACTCATCCACACAGCCACTTGAATCCTCTTCTCCGTTTTCTGCTAACTTGGCTTTTCCTTTTGTATTTTCCATTTATGAAATTGAAAATGCTTTCACAACTTTTTCTCCAGTTTCAATTAGCTCTGTTCATAATGAAATGCTGATGAAACCAGTTTGCGTTATTAATTTCCTGTAAATTTCCACATGAGCTGAGATGAAGGGTGTGCTGAAGAATCTAATTTGGCATGTATGCAGAATGAGGATGAAAACCATAATGTATTTACAACTCAATCAACAGGAGGCAGATTGGCATTATGCAGAAAATTGCTTTCACTCATGTTTTGAGCAAAAGTCAAGAACCACACTTCATTTGCGGGTTACTGTCGGAAACATAAAGCAAATCAGTTTTCACTTTCCAAACAGCATTCAATCAAACACAATACTAAATGCTTTCATGTGTTCAGCACAAAATGCTGAATTTCCAAAGGGAACACTGAACAATGGAGTTCTTGGGAAAGGAAAGCACATAATAATATAGTGAGTTGCTAGTAATAATATTTGAGTCAAGACAATTCAAGTTGAATCTGTGTTAAAAGTACAATTGATTTGATAAAACTAATTAGATACTAATGTGCAATTGAAGCAAGAGAATGAGTTCCTAATCAACTTCCACGCTTTATCCAATTTACCTATGGATGTGTTATATTATGAGATAAAACTTTCAATTGTTAGCTGCTCACCACCGCTCAATTTGCGCTTTTGTCGTTCTCACAAACATAAGTGCCTTTAATGTGTTAGCAAATTCCAAATTAAGCGCATTTCAACCCTCATTATTATTTATGAGCATATTTCAGAGTTCAAATAAATGCTTCATAATGATAGTCTTCTGGAAATGTACCAGGCAAACTTGGCATCCACCATCACACCTTGTAAACCAATAATATAGCAATTTACTTCTCGTTATCAGCACAGAATTGTACTAAAGGGAAGGAAGCAATGGGAACTATTCATTACAAAGAATTTACTTTCCTACACAGAGTCGACAGTGTCGACAGATTCACATGTGAAATTATGACACGGAAATGAAGAAATTCCCATTTTCTCGCAACTGACACGCACGGAAAAAGGCAACAGGGCATTCCATTTGGCCCAGAGGTGCCGGCGCTAGCATTGTGAGCTGGCATATTACGATTATGATATATAAGTGCTATTAAATGCACCTATTTAAACATGCAAGCGTACTTTTATGTATGTATACTGAATGTACACTGCTTATTGTTTCTCACCTTACTGCGCTGTGTGTGACAGACAGGTATTCCATGAGTTTGCCAACAAGCATGTCAACATTCTTTAATGCACAGGGAAATTGTTTTAAGGCATGCCAGCAAAAAAACAAATATGACACGAAATATCTGACAA
Organism: Lepidocyrtoides sp. E14; assembly: GCA_027743805.1. Taxonomy (NCBI): domain Eukaryota; kingdom Metazoa; phylum Arthropoda; class Collembola; order Entomobryomorpha; family Entomobryidae; genus Lepidocyrtoides; species Lepidocyrtoides sp. E14. The sequence goes on along the minus strand of JAHZMZ010002629.1, from coordinate 6,641 downwards.
AAACATACCAATAATAATAATGGTACTGTTGAAATTGAAAATATAAGTCTATTTGGTTTTTCTTGTGCCTTGACAACTCATTTTGAAAGAGAAACGTGTCATAACGTCTTCACATCTATTATTGATATAGCGTCTTTTCCACACAATTTAGCATTAATTTTAATCAGTTTGAATCTTTTGGGAAAACTGCTATTACCAAATTTTCATTCTTTGCAAAATGGTAGGTAAGTATGAAAGATGTAAGGCTTAGCTGTTCCCATTGGTTCTAAAAATACAGCGATTCTCTCAAGCTGAATCGATTTCATCGGCCCCTTCAAGTGATAAATTGCAAATGTCCGGCTGAAATGTTGATAGATTGAGAAGCAATTTGAAGTTGAAACCTTACTCTAGCTGAGCATGTACATAATATGTACATACATAAACAAATTATATGGTCCCAATTTTTTATACGAATGAACCTTGACATGCGTGGATAGTAGAAGAATGTAATGCAAGTAATAAAAAGGAAAGAACAGCACTGATTTTTTTTTGATTTCATGAGCCCAGCTGCAAATAAATATGGGAAAATCTCATAGTTACTCCGCCATAATTTACACTAACAACTGTATCCAATATCTGCAAAGGTATAACAATGCAAACAAAGACATTACACAGGGCATAGTATTCGTGTCAATGACCATTTGACGATTTAATGCTATTAATGCCTTTATGAAAATAACGTTAATGCGTAAAAAAAGATATATATTTCGTGTGAATGAAAGCATTTGTATGAAAAGCAAATCAAATGTCCATTATCTTGTCTAAAGACATCAATCAATGTTGAATGGCTATAGTATCATTCGGCTCGTACATTCTACTTAAAAAAAAAAAAAAAAAAAAAAACAAGCCTGAAAATCTGTTTACAATAATTGCATTGCTCAATTCCACCAATTTGTAGGCATACAACACCAGATAATCATATGAAATCACTTGATTAAATTAAAGAATGTACATACCGATTGTCAAACAAACTCCAAATTCACTACTAGAAGCGTTGACTGGCCCAATGTTCTTGCGACGGAGGAGCTGTGGCTTAAACTTAATGCGAAAAACAAGCGGATTCCTAGTTCAGTCACTCTTAAGAGTACTTAAATCCCTTTAATTTTTGCATGGCTTCAACTCGCCTAGAAATTGCTTGAAAATATAGTTAAGGAGTAAATCACAGAATTGCTGAAAGTCTTCCACGAACGACAAACAAGATTAGACCACAATGAGTCATTGGGCTAATACGAAAATAAATATATGTACCGTGTCTTCAAAAACAAACAAATAAAGTGCATTGTTTTATCGAAGCACATAATACAAAGTGATGTCGTTGTCACAAACTCTAGCTCTCACTCAAAACGACGTCCACGACTACTAGCAACGCAGGCCAGCAGAAGCAACATAAATGAATATATATAAAGTATATGCTCACTCGACAAACTTGGGAAAAACAAAAGCACGCACTCTTTAGCTATCTTATGCTGACATGACGTTGAAGCTACATTTAAGTGTAATCATTATTATGAGTCTCGCTCAAATAAATCATTTAATATAGGAGCAGCAGCAGTATATATTTATGTCAAGCAAAGTGAGTAGAATTAAGTCCAAACGTTCTCTGGGATCAAGAATGAGAAAAAATTTTGCAAAGTGCTTTACCGCACGTATTTACAAAATGGAATGGACATTGGCAGGAATCAAATTGTAAGCCATCTTAAAATCATTGGCACATGTGCTGTCCACGTAAGAAGTATGTAAAATGTACATGATGTGTATTGTTACGTACTTGTGTAGGTTAAAAGCGTGCAGTAGCAAAGCAGCACACTATTCGCAAATCTGAGAAAACATCATTGACCACAACGACGACGACGACACCTTATACCTTATCTAACATCACTTGTTATTATGGCGGTGTTGATGTTGTTGAAGAAGATGATGATGATGATGATGATGACGACGGCAACGATGAGTCATTCTTCTCCTGGAGAACTTGTGTCCTTGTACATTGCTCGACAAGGGGAGTAAATTTAGAACAACAACAAAGTGAATGCAGCAGACAAGTAATAGTACAGCAGGAGCAGTAAGTAGGAGAAGAGTAGGCAGGAGAGAAGAGGAGTGATGGTTGTAGTAATACTAGTCGAAAGTGGCCAACAAGCCTTTAGTTGCGTGTAAAAATTATTGCAGAAACAGTAACACACACAGAACACTTAAAAGCGATCGTAAAACTGCCGAGATTTCCTTAATAAAGATAATGATAGCATTTACGTGTACTTGTTCTTGTTTCAAACCACATGTTGTTTGTTCTCCTTGAGTAATGGAAGAAAAGAGTGGAGTGTTCAAGCAAACAGTTTTTTTTTTTTTTTTTGATTTTAGACCATTTTTTTCGAATGTGAAGAGAAAAAGGAAGTAAAATAACAGACGCTGTTTACTGAAGCTGAAACGTGAATGGTTTGTGATTACTTTGTAAAAATATACAAGCTGACAAAAATAGCAGCAGTAGCAGTAGGCAAGTAGCATTAACACAAAAAAGTAATGGCAGGAATGCAAACGAGACGATGTGTTCGGTAATCACTTGCAAAGGCTACTCCTCACTGTCAATGTAACTCGAAGAGTTTTTCTCCACATTTTGCCAACATTCAGCCTCACTCAGCAAACGCAATGACTACTACACTTTTGTTTGTTGTAGTAGCAGCAGCAGCAGCAGTCATTTACTTTATAATACACGAGAAAAACTGAGCACACATATTTTGGTATATAGTAGTGTCGTCGTATCTACAGAAAAGGAGGATGGAGGCCAGAGACTAAGAGCCACACAGAGAAAGAAAGAGAGAGTGGCATGCATGGTGGTGGTAGCAGAGATTGTTATGGTATGGTAATCGGATAAAGCTTTAAAGCTGCTGTACTCGAGAATTTTCATGAGTGTAAACTTACAAGACGGTGGCCATTTACTTTCTAATGGAAACCGTTTGCTGACTTGCTCTTCATTCTTTTTTTTCGGAGTAAACTTTTAGTAAAAGCTGAACAGGCTCAGTGTTACATTGTCTAGCCGATGATATGATGAGTATTGCTTGCTCTCTCCTGGTATCTGTCAATGGCTGGAGTGTGTGTATTTGGGAATACAGCAATGAGCATGTATCCCTGTATATAATATGTAGTTGTTGTAATTATTATATAGCAAGCCAGCAGAGTAGTACAAGAATGTCCTCACGTTGAAGACTCACATTTCTTTTGTCTCTGTGTGAGTGTTCATGAAAGGAGAAGTTGAGGCGAGCAGGCAGCCGAGATACAGAGAAAGAGAGAATGAGCGAGAGAAAATAAAACCCAACACCATTTTCTAGTTTCAGCTCAGCCACATACCTAGACAGACTAGATCTTAACACAGACAGCAACAGTAAAAAGAAAACACGAGAAGAGACACGGGGAGATAGTGGTGCTGTGGTTGCAGCAATTTTCCAAAAGAAAAGGAATATACGGTTACAACAACTCTAGCATCACCATGATCATCCATCCTTCATTGGATTCTCTTCCCGATTTCGTTTTACTCACTTGCTCACTACCACTACCAATATATGTACCTACTGCTTTTACCATTCCAAGCGACAACAGCCAACTCTTACTGTGTACTTTTATAGAATCTCTTCAAAACGAGAGAAACTGAGGGAAAGCAGCGGGACACAAAAAAAGAGACTCACAGAGCCAGGCAAGAGAATGCGCTGGTCTTGTTGTTGTGATGCTGCTGCTATGCATTATCATATGAAACGCTCATGGTTTTCAACTTGCTTTTCTTCGTATATTGCCAGTGCTCATGGTGCATTCCGCCACCACCACCAGCACCTCAATCCCAAACAAGTGTACAGAATGGGACAACACAAGTGGAATAAGGGAAAATAAAAGAAAGCCGTCGCGTGTGTACCATGTAAGGGAGACTCAAAAAAAAAAAAGAAGAAAACTAGCCCTAGTACCACTACTACTCACATTGACTAGATTAGAGCAGACAAGGAGAGCGTTATAACTACCACTGCTGCTGCTTTAACAACAACCAACCAGAAAAGGAGACAAAGCATCTGCATGCTTTGCAGTTGTGATAGCTGCTGAGAACCTTGCAGCCTGCTTCTGATTGGCATAGCATGCAAAAAGCTAAAACTACTCACTCACTCACACTTACTGCTTTCCCCTCAGCTTTTCATTGTATGCAGTACTACTAGGATAAATTTTGCTTTAGTTAAGGAATATTTTGTAAGTAGTAGTAAGTATGGAGGAAAATAGAGAGAACGGTTTTTTCTCTTTAACAACAAACAACAGTCACCAAGCAAAACAGCGACAGGCAGAGAAGAGAGAAAAAAGAGTCAGATTCAGATTCGGTTTAGCAAGCTGATGGGAAAAAGGATTGAAATGAGTTGAGTTTGAGTGAGTGATCCGCATGTGCTATGTTGTGTACTTGTGTGCGTGTGTATTATTATGATGCTGCTTTTTTCCATGATGATGCTTTTACCACTACTACCACTGCTTAGAAATGCTTCCCTTATTTTCTTTCTTACTAACTCCTCCACTCCACCAGCAGTAGTAGCAGCAGCACCGCTACTGCCACCACGATGTGGGGAAATGCATATGATTATTACTATTATTATGTGTTATGTACATTTATCCATTCTTGTTGTCGTTCCTTGCCGCTGCCTTGCTCTTTAGTTTAATTCCGAACGTGTTTTCGTGCCAACCAGCCATGCTTCTTATATTTTTTTCTCCCCTTTACATTTACTGCTGTAAAGAAAAAAAAGGCATATCTTTCTTGACTGTAATTTTCCACAGAATGGGCATGCCAAGTTTTAAAATATAATATGCAGCAAGTAGGCAGCAAAATGAAGACTCTTGTCCTTTTTTTGACAAAGTAGGAATGAATCGCGTACCTATACTGGTACAACTACTTCATATATGTAACTATGGTGCTACTATACTGCTGCTCAAATAACACTCCAATTCTAGTCTATCTTGTTTATGCGAATGATTTGAAACAACTTTTTATCTTTTTTTTCAGACGACAAAATTTTCTTCTTCTCTCTCTCTCTCTCTCAAGCAGGCAAAGAACACAAATCTTGTTTTCCTATGACTTACTTATACTTTAAGAAGGGCTTCAGAGTGTAAAATTATCTACTTTGTCTGCCTTATGGCAATTTTCACAAAAATAGTGTAGTGGTATGTTGTACAACATTTTTTTTGTAGTAGAAGAGCATAGCATTAGAGATAAATATGAGGAAAATGAATGCCTGTACTCTAGTATGATAGGACTTTCCCTTATGCAAGTTAGTATAATATAGTTTTGCTTGTAGGGAAAGTTCCCATAGCTTTATTTCCTCGTACTTTTTGCTGTTTGTTGTCGTTCACTCTCTATCTGAGACCAGTATGGTCTCTGATATTTATTAGCCTCATCCAAATCACTAAAAGCACGAAAACATTGCCAATCTCTGGCAACATCTATCCTATTTCTGCAGTAAAAATTGTTTCCTAATGGTAAACTCTGGAATGAAAAGCTGTTTTTGGGAAAGTTTTTCTATAAAATAAAATCCCTGAATGAAGTCATCATGTAAATTTAATGTACGATTGTATGTACCAGTAATAATGTACACATGCAGCCTAATATCTTTTTTAAGAAGCACTGAGGAAACTATTATTGGTCCGTAATTTTAAAACCGAGTTTTTCTCTATTGGGAAACTGAAAAATTTTTACATGTGCGTCATTCTGCAAAAAGAAAAAAAGTAGTGGCGGTAAAAATACACGAATGCTGTCGTAGAAATTTATGCATGTCCGTTCCCATTCCTTCTCTTTTTTTTGCATGCGCTGTATGCCTGTATGCCTGTTTGAAAGGAAAAAGAAGAAGAGAGAGAGAGAGACAGAGAACAAAAGTGAATAGTGAATACTGCTGGCGCTCATTCTCTTTGACCATTTTGAGCCACATTCTGTACTAAATTGTTCTTTATATATATTTTCTATCGTACTTATAAAGCATCTATTTAACATTTAATCGCTGCTTCTGCTTAAATCGTAACTTAAAAGGGATTTCAGTAGCATGCTTTCCCTTGCCACCCCGACAACCAGCAGAACCATTTGGTTTCCTTTTTACTTTTCCTCATTTCCAGCTCTCTTTCTGGCTCCAAAAGTAAAAACTGGCGCAATTTGATCCCATCGCCATTATGAGCTCACTTCTGCTACCTTTTACTACTTGCCTTTTACTGCTACTAAAACCTACTAAACATACATATATTTATTATTATCATTATGAAATCTATTCATGTGAACGTGGAAAAAAATCTTCTGCTGGTAGCTCAATTGTAAAATTGATGTGTTTTGTAGGTATACTAGTGTTATAGCATACAAAATGCACTGTTAGTTGCTCATTGCTTTTTCCCTCTTCTCTTATTTGCTTCTTTGCCAATTCCTAATGTTATAAAGCACACCGTTTTCTCTCCATTTTTGTCAAATACTTTTGTAGTAAAATTTAATTTGTGTTCTCCACTTTCTCGACCTCTTGCTCCTCTTACGTGTATTATCAGACATGCTGATGCCAGTACTTCTTTCCTTTTCACTTTTTCATTCTCTTTGAAAAGATATAGTGGTGGTGGTGGTG
>JAHZMZ010002628.1:0-10747 GCA_027743805.1 Lepidocyrtoides sp. E14 | reverse complement strand
GCATAAACACGGTGGAAGGATAGTGAAGCGAAGGCACAGCAAGATCAGGTGACGTGAAGAGGAACCATAAACGCGGCATAGGTAAATAAATTCTCGCAAGGAAAACAGGAAAGGAATACAACAACAGGTAACAATATGCTTGCTGACGTCAATGGATTCTTGCTAACGTTGCTGGAAATTGTGAGCTGAGGGTTTCAGTGAAACGGCATTGATGGAATGGAAGAGGAGGAATCTATTATGAAAATACAATAGTCTGCTTGATGCATATCAAATTATCTAATATAGATAGTGAGCGAGTATTATTATTATCATCATCATTATTAGACTTTTAAAGTAGCTCGGTAGCTGTATACTAGGAATTAGAAATACACAACTTTCCGGTAATAAAAAGACAAGAACATAATCATTTTTTTGTAATTAGTTGTAGTCCTCCAAATTTTGCTAATTTTCTGTATTCCAGAAAACCCAATGGCAAGTTGATGGGAAGCTCAAATTTTAAAAATAATCCTTTTTAGCCATAATAATGACTGATACTAATAATCATCATTTTTGCTACAAATTCAAACCATCATCATGTTTTTCTAATAAATAATATTTGTACATAGGTATTTACCTTTGCCGCATTGCCGAGTTTGATATACATAGCAGACAAATACGGAGGTTTGCAATGCATAAATACTATCTAGTTTTGTATGATGGCTACTTTTACCTTGCACTTGTACATGTCTGCTCATACTGCATATTCATATTTATTTATCCTTTTGACTAGCTTTGTCTTTAAAGAGCTATTTCAAGACTATTGTCTAGGTATACTGATGTAACAAGATGACTGTTTTTTATAGATTCATAATCCAATTGGTTACAAATTAAATTATACCAAGCTACTACTACATAGCATTCATAAATAGCTCAACTGACATCACTGAAATGCTGATGATAGTGCCATGTTACTCTGATATACGTATGTATTCTTTTTGCATAAATAATACTTTCAATAGCAATGATAGTGCATGACGTCAGTATTCCTGCAACGAAAGTTGGCAAATATGAAATAGATTTGTTTCTCGCCAATATTTTTGTCATATTGCTTGTAATATCTCATCTACTAATGTAAAGTTTTACGATCAGGGATTTAGTAAGTAATTTTTAGGTTTCTCGAAATGAATATGTATGGTTGAAATGTGGGCCGCGAAGTTTTTTTTATATCTATTGACTGGAATTTACGCAGAAGAGGTTTTTTAACAAGAAGAAAAAAAGCTAGTGTAATCAATAATGTATCAAGCTTTACTAGTATAAACTTTTCCTTGCAAATAAAATTTCGTCTTTCATGCAATGTTTTCGCTCATGTGATTTGTGATTGTATGAAGAAGAGAACACAAAAGATAAAAGATGGATAATTATATAGGAAACAAAAATTTCAACCAGTGTGAATAAAAATAAACTAGAGACGCCTTCTTTCATCGAGTTTGCTTTGAATTAATACACATAATATGTTGACATGCATGTATATATATATGGTGAATAACATAAAAATATTATGCATTACACATTATCAAATTGACGATAGAATTTTTCTATCCATGAAATAACATGTGCATGGATTTTTACAAAAATAGTGATATTTTGGCATAATATAGCACTGGTGTCAATTTTCAAGTGGAACATTGAGTTATGCTACCAGTAGGTTAACTGGAGAAAAAATCTCTACTCTGCATCTCTAAGCTTTCACCTCCATTTTAGGATATTCACTTTCTCCAATAGTAATTGTATATGTATCATCACCCTCTGACATTAAACATTTCTGAGCTTTTGTTGCGCTCAAAGTATTGCGTTGGTGATAATTCAATAGACTTTATAGTTACCTTGGATAAAGTTAATATTACTAATTACAAATCCAGACACTGAAAATGATATGATCAGCATTACACAGTTTTGGCAGTTCAGAGAAATGTTTTTGGCGAGTTGGAGTTCAGAGTAGTAAGGTTTTCAACGAAAAAAAAAACATAATTATCAAAGTGATATTAAAAATTTCTAGAGACTTTTGTATGGTTTTAATTTACTTTCCATTTATTAATTTTCCTAGCCGAGGGCACCACTATGGTATCGTATAGATCAGGAGAGCTATATATCATTTTAACAGATTCTTTTTTTGAAAAATACATCGACAAAAATTTTTGACCAGAACTTTTTATGTGAATCCTTACATTGAGCAGCAGCAGAGTATAAAGCAGAGTTATTTTTAAATTCTTCCGTAAGAAATCAGAATGAATGAGGCTTCCTCATCACATTAAGCTTAATTTGCATCCCTTTATATCCCAAATCAAATATCCGCTTCCTTTCTTTGTATCTTTTTCTATTTCCAGCTTTCTTGTAGTCAAACATACCAGGTAAAATTACATTTCGGAAGGGGAAAGAAAGAGAGAAAGATGCTTGTTCATTTTCATAGTCATCAGCTCATCATGATCATATCCTGTAGCATAAACGACACAATACGAGACAGGAAAGACGCAATAGAGCCATAGTCATACTCATAAGCTTTTTTCCAGGACAGTGAAGCAAAAGCAGGAAATGAATTTATCCTTCATTTCCTTTCCTTCTTAACTTTTCCACCATTTCTACCTGTTTCTTCTTCTTCCTCCATAACACTGCAACTATACATCATCAATCAAGGACCTACTTACTGCGTCGTGGTGACTGCCAGCAAGCAGCAACCCAATGTAACCCACATCTATTGTGAACTCCCTGGTCGCTTGATGATGATACCAAGTTGTTAGGTAGGTGTGTTGCATGAATTGGCAACGTGAGTAGCGAACGTGAGAGGTAAGGTGAGAAGAGAAAGGGATGGATAGATGATGGATGGAATGAAATAAATTGATGTAAGGGGTTAGATTCGACCCAAGGGGCGGTACCAAAATTATTTCAAGTTTTTTCCCACCGAGTAATACAAGTACATGTTAGCCTCAATTGATTAAAAAATCAATTATAAGTCGATTGAGACCTACAAGGTTTTTTTTCGAATTTTTCAATATTTTCCCAACAAATTTTATCGGAATAACCTGACCAAACCAAAAATAGCTTATAATAACCTGTCCGAAATTTTGAACAAACAATGGGTCTCAATCGACTCGAATTATATTCTGAGTCGGCTGAGACTAACTTGTATTTTGCAGTGGGGAAAATATTTTTATGGCCAAACCGAACCGACGGTAGTTCTGAAGGTGGCATCGTGGTAGTGGTGGTGGATTAAGTATCTAACAAACACGAATCACGCGATTATAAGACGCGTACGATGATATGATGATGGATGACTATGTTTGTTACAACAACAGTGTAGCTGGCTTGGGGTACCTACTTACCTCAGGCAAGGTAGGCTACCTGTGTTCACACAGTCAGTGTTATTTCGCGTTATTATTAGGTACAGCCTTTGAGCTTTACCTATTGGGTAGCCACCAGCATGTCTGTGTGTCTGTCCGTTCGTGATCTAACTTTCGAAAGGAACAAAATTTTCCAGTTCTGTTTTTCGTAAACGCTTTACCATTAAAATGGCTCGGACGAGTTGGTTAATGGGGGTCATAGGTCAACAGTAACCGTTAGAAACCGTTACCACTTCTAAGTTCTAGCATCATACCATTATAGGACATGTAGCATATCATTCGATGCGTATTTTAATGCTTTTTACATTTCATATGACATTATGAAAGCTTGAAATACCACGTGACCGTTATAACGGTTAAACAGTTAAACCGCTTAAGTTATGATATGGCAGATATGGTACATATGTGGGGTGTCTTTTGACATCTACTCTTCGAGTAAAAGTCAAATATCGTGCCGTCTTCAAATTTTGAGACACCACGTGACAGAAATAACAGCTTTTTAATTCAAGCGTGACAGCTAACAATAATAGCATAAATCAAAGCTGTTGATAAGACATAGCACGTAGGCTGGGTTAGCATGTAGTTGAGGGCAAGTTAAAAAAGCAAAGGGGGGACCCATATCACCACTTGTACTCAACTACATGTCAGCCCGTAGGCTGTACCTGCTTTACTGCTTTTAATGCACCAATCATTATAATTACAATTACCATTGTTGATATCATTATAATTACGACTGTATGTATTCATTGCATGATGCGGAAGTTTTTTAGTCTCTAGAATCTAGAGTCTGGCTAGGTTCATTTTGATTGTTCTGCACACTGTGGTGGTGGTCCTACACTTACTCTGCTCAGCTGTGAAGCGAACATTTGATGCGGAAGAAAACTGCCTTCTTGGTGTTGTTGCTGGCTGAGAATTTGCGAATCTCTTGTGTTGCTTTGAAGAAGGGAAGTCACCTTTCCTTTCCTTTTTTGTGCGGTTTACTATTTTTGATTTCTTCGAGTAAAAGTTGAAGAGGAAAGGAGAAGAGTAAAAATCTGTTCATGTCTGTTTAGCAAGCGAGAGAAATATGTGAGGAAGAAAAAGCAGGCGCGAGCGTTCACAGTTGAAAATGATCAGCGGATTTCAATATTCCAGTGCTACTGCCAGAACAACTGCTATTAAAAGAGAACTTTAGCAAATATTTTCTCTCAGTCGGGGGTTTGCCACGGGAGCGAACTCTGGGCAGAAATCGGATCGAAGAAGATTATAAACAGACGTTATAAAAGATATATTTTTGACAGGGTAATAATATACCATATTAATTATAATGGTCAATACTTGATCCTATTAATTAACTTGTAATTGGAATATAACAGCGACATTTTTGTTTGCATTCAAATATAATCAGTATTTTATTGGTTGCTTGGACACAATACAATCATCTCTGTCTCTAAATATCGTATTGGTTAGGACATAGGAGCTGTATTGTAAAAGCTGTCAATTATTTTACTCCCCATAAATTTTTGAACTAAAATGCATAAAAGAAAATTTGAGAAACCATTATTTTGCGCTAGCAGTACTAACACTATGATGTATAATGTAGTAATTTGTAAAAAAGGGGCATAGTGTAACCAAAGTCTGACTTCTTTTAATGCACCAGTTCAGTTAAAAAATCCAAACCTACATTTGTGGTGAATGATTAAGTTTTTTTGTGCTTGTTTTAATAGAGCGCGTCTTAAAGGTGGACAACCGTAAAAACTGCCAAAATGGTTTCTAGTATTAAAACCTTGTTTTTCATCACCCTGCTACTAGGATTACTGTTCACCTCTGTAAAATCCCAGGTTGGATTACAAAATTTATTTGTATTTTAAACAGATACTTTGAATTGGTTTGCAGAATGTAAAACTACTTCAAGTTTCAAAAATTAATTGATATGTTACTTTGTAACTTGTCATCATAGAACGACAGATATGGGCTGATACGAGTCACTGCTCAAGATAAGAACAATTTAGCAGTACAATCAGGTGACAATAGCACAAAGGAGTTTTGCTTTGCCTACCTACCCAAATTATTTACACTCCCATTAGAACCGGAAAACGTAAGACATTTTTAAATATTATGTATATTTTAATTAAGTGCACTACAAAAAGTAGCATTAGCATCCTACTGTATCAGTCTGCTTTACCCGTGCTGTAAATAAGAAAAGATGGAGTAGATTTTCGACAAACTTTGTACATATATAGAATGAGCAAGGTTCGACCTGTGGGTCGGATTTAAGTGGTATTTGGTGGGGTTAAAGCAACTGTGTGTCGTTGTACCGTTGCAAGGAGAAGGAACGATTATATTCATATCTGCTATGTATTACAATTGCATTTATTTCTAGAAATTTTACAACCTGTATGATGCTACCGCCATTGATATGTGCAAGGATCCCCATCCTGTACCTCAAGGAAACAATACGTTAATTCTAATGCAGCATAGCGGAAATTGCTCATTCCTGAAGTATATCAAATTTGCAGACGTAAGTCCAATATTTCTTACAAAAGTTATACTCAAAATAGTATTTTTTGCGCGAAGAAAAATGTACTCAATTCGAAATTGTGCTTATATTCTCAATCAGTTGTCATTATTATTCTAAACAGGAGAGCCATGGAGCTGGATTTTTTGTGAATATGTTTCCTAGGCCACAAATTAATGACACATATGGACTGGAAATATTTGGGGCTATCGGAAACGAAACAGTAACTGATCTTAAGGTACATAACTGAAACAGAAACATTTATGTTTTTAAGTTGGCTATGAATATAAAAATCATTTTATTGACAATTTGACAACAAAATCACTAGATTATGGCTGACTTATCATCTTCTAATTTTACGGTGTTTTTCTACAGAAATACGTTGAGTGGAAAAGTGATTTATTGATTCAGTTGTATACTTTTGAAGAAGCGTTCTTCGGAGGAACTATTGTTTTCCTATGGTTGACAGCTTGTCTTTGTGTTGCCATTGGATCTCTAACTGGACCGTATCAAGATCTTCAAAGGTATGCATTTTTAGTTTATACATACATTGTTTTTACAGAAGTTGCACAATACAGCTAGGCACTCCTTTTACCTGTATGCAATATTCACACAAAATTTTAGTACAAGCAGTCGGCAGCAAATATTGGATGGTAACAGTAGTACGTCAAGTGAGCCCAAAAACGTACAGATCAATTTCACCGTAACACTGGTGTTGACATTGGTAGTATTCATTACAGCCACACTGCTTCTGCTCTACTTTTTCTACGACTATTTAGGTAATACTTTTATACTAATTTTTGAAACTGCCTTAAACTAAAGTCCCTAAAAAGTGTAAAATGTGATGTTAATTGTATGGCATTTTGTATTGACAGTATACTTCTTCATGGCAGTTTTCTGCTTTGCTTCTGGACGTGCTACGTACGAAATATTGAGCCAAATCGCACATGTATTCAAGTTTGATGCTTGTGTTCCTCGGTAAGTCTATTTGTGAGTACAAACTTATCTTAATTTGGTTCTACCAGGAAAACTGAAGAAATGTAATGCACACTATTTGCATAATAAGTTTAGAACAAGGATTGGATCTCTTAGTAATGGTGATTTTTTTCCTATTCTCTTTTTGCAATGTCTCTATTTTCTTTTTTCATGTGTAGAATCAAGGGATGTGGAGTACATAAAATCTTCTTGGCGGCTATTTGCATCACTCTTCCTGTACTTTGGGTCATCTTCCGACACACCGAAAATATGGTAAGTCTATTTGTGAGCAGAAACTTATCTTAATTTGGTTTTAGAATGAAGGAAAACTGAAGAAATGTGATTTAGTAATGGTGATTTTTTCCTATTCTCGTTTTGCAATGTCTGTATTTTCTTTTTTCATGTGTAGAGTGAAGGGATGTGGAGTACATAAAATTTTCTTGGCGGCTGTTTGCTTCACTCTTCCTGTACTTTGGGTGATCTTTCGACGCACCGAAAATATATGGATTTTGCAAGATCTTCTTGGTGTATGCCTGTGGTAAGTCCGATACAAAAATATAATGTGCTTATCGTATATATAGCGTATTTGGTTTTAGCTGATGTGACTTTTTTACCGAAAATATTTGGATTTTACAAGATCTTCTAGGTGTATGCTTCTGGTAAGTCCGATACAAAAATATAATGTGCCTATCGTATATATAGCGTATTTGGTTTTAGCTGATGTGACTTTTTTTGTAGCATCCACATCATTCAAACTCTGAGGATTCCCAATTTGCAGATTTGTGCTGTATTGTTGTCATTGCTGTTTGTTTACGACGTATTTTTTGTTTTCGTCACTCCGTACTTTACATCAGTAAGAATCACGCACTACCACATTACTATAGGATATTTGTTTCCATCATGAAAAAACGTTATTTCTTAAGCATTTTTATGATTTAGAATGGAAAAAGTGTTATGGTTGAAGTTGCAACTGGTGGAAGCTCGGGGGAAACCTTGCCGTTGCTAATCAAGTTCCCAAGATCCCAAGGTCCCGCAGCTTGTAGTCAGCAATCATATTCATTGCTTGGATTTGGAGACATCATCGTACCTGGATTTCTTGTCTGCTTTGCCCATTCCTTTGATATCATTCGTGGGGATAAATTAAGACCATACTTCATGGTTACTATGATCGGTAAGCTAGTTATTAAAGCTAACATGTTGTTGTAATACTTGTTGTGATACATGAGCTTGTTTCAACATTTCTGTTACCCATATCTATGCATTTTCAGGATATGGATTTGGATTGGCCCTTGCTTTTGTTGCTCTGTACATCAGTCAAACCGGACAGCCTGCACTTCTCTACATTGTACCTTGTGTTCTGATTGCTATTTGTGTCACAGGTGTATGCAGACGACAATTCAGGGATTTATGGCGAGGTTCAATAACAATTACAGAAGTCGAGCCATAAACAGAGTCTGTATCAAGTTATTAAGCTTTAATTTTAGCCACTTATTTATTTTTCAGTAGTAGCAGATTTAAAAAGGATGTAAAGTTGTAGTATTCAAATAACAAAATTGTTCGAAATCTATGCAGCATTACCTACCTGTCACTAAGAAACTAAGATGTATAATTTGAAGAAATTCAAGATTCTTCGTCTATGTATTTTGATTAGTGTAAAAAACTGAAAGAATGAAATTATGACTATTATATAGATTTAAAAAGGATGTGAAGTTCGAGTATTCAAATAACAAAATTGTTCGAAATCTATGCAGCATATCACCTACCTGTCACTAAGAAGCTAAGATTTATAATTTGAAGAAATTCAAGATTGTTCGTCTATGTATTTTGATTAGTGTAAAAAAACTGAAAGAATGAAATAATGACTATTATAATTGTGTACTGAAAGTCAAATAACATTTTATGTGCATTCGCCAAGACTTGTAAATTGGTCATTAGAGTAAGAATATTGTTAAAAACGTACAACAGTGCTCCAAAATGTGTGCACCATAAAAGATAAAATAAAACAGAGCGTAAAAATGAGCGTTAGCATAGGGCTTATATATATACGAGCAAAAAACTGCAAAAACAAAACAGCTAATTAGAAGATAAAACTGTGTGCAATCAATGATGATGTATGCAGACAGATGCATGAACTTGCTGCAGTCAGCTTGCCGTAGATATAGATAATTAAAAGGTAAAAAAGTGTGAAGGTTTGTATATCCTCTGTATGGGTGAAATAGTTTTTAAATTTTTACTTTTCTCCGTTTCCCTAGTTAAACATGGTTTGTCTTAATGTTTTGTTACAGTGTAATACCCATTCTTTGATTTATGCTTGTATTTATAAATCGTCAGTTCTGATAACATGTCAGTTACTTACTTACATTACTTATGTCTCACGTTTACAGCATAAATGGTTTTGGTGTACAACCAAGTATTGGTACAGCAAAGTTATAGGTATATATTATATGTTAAAGCTAATGAATTGACGATGTAGGAATAGAAAGTTGAAAATCTTGATATGAATTTATGTTAATATAGTTCTCGAAAAATTCCTCTATGATTCATCATTCTGTAGCCAATTTAATTCTAGTCCTTCATATCTGATTTCGAACACATTTAGACATAGTTGAAAGTTTGTCAACTGTATGAGCTACTCCCGCACAAGAGTAAAACTTGTTAAGTTTTACATAGACAGGCTAAAACGGAGGACCGTATATAAGTTTGTTAAAGATATTATGTGTCATATTATAATAATGAATAGTATGTAATATATTAGAGATTAATTAGCTTTCTCTTTTTGTAGTATTACTTGCAGCTGTGTAGATATACGTATTTCCATGCAAGGTATATAGAATATGTAAAGTAAAACTGATGGAGCTTACTTACTTGAATTTATAACGGCAGTCCGACACACTTTCTTTTTCTACCCACCGATCATTGAAAAAAAATAGCACATGAACTGAATGCATACTTATCGTCCTTGTTTTCCACAAAGCATATTTGCTTGCATGCATGTTTTATAACGGTGTCATATTTCCATATTTTTCCTTTCCTAAACTTAATGTATGTATTTAAGTCAATGTAAACCGTCAGGTTTTCTAAGATTTTCAGGGTTCTGTTGAGGATATCATGAGAAATATGCAGCTTGTTGGTTACATTGTCAGATGATCCAAACAACATGATACATTGCATTTGTTTCATTAGGTTAGCATTGATTACTTGCAATGTGACATTTTACTTCCATTTCCCTTGATGTGCAAACCTAAGTGATTGATTGGTAATAAATGACCGATTGTTAATTGCAATGAAAATTAAAACTTTTAGGTGATGCAAACATAGCAATTCAACATAATTGATTTGAAATCATAACAAAAAGATTATCAGTGTAACTTTATTAAAACGTGAAATACATTTTTCCACTTTTGTGTATCTACTATCTACTAACGTAAAAATTATCTATGCTTGCATTGCACGTTTTGAATGTAGAGACATTCACATTTTGTGCATCATGCAAACACGAAACAAATGACAACTTATTTACTGAAATTTCTACTGAAATTTCTACTGTGACCATTTGCACTACAAATAAGTGTTGGTAAGCTGGTACCGTTTTCTTTTACAAACTAAAGAACATTTCTAATAAGCGTGCTACATTGCACTAACTACATTTAAGCATAACGTATCTTTACCATTAAGTGACCAGTGATGAATTGATGAACACAAGAATCAATAAAGTAGTTAAATTGGAAGAAAATTACGGTATTTAATACTTACTGTGAAGCCGCTTAACTACCAAATTAAGTCGCAATTAAGCAAAAAAAAGTCATAAACATTTTCTAGTAAAAACATTCCGTACGTCCGAATCATAAACGGTACATAAGAGGCCACACCGATAGAGGACATGATGTCTGTTTGTGTGTAG
>JAHZMZ010002627.1:0-13246 GCA_027743805.1 Lepidocyrtoides sp. E14 | reverse complement strand
TGGTGGTGGTGGTGGTGGTTGTAGTAGTGGGAGAGAAGAAGAAAGAGAGGAAAGAATATAAAGAAAAGCAACAGCCAGCAGCTCATCAGACTTTTTGTATATATTTTTTTTTGAGATTTATACTAGCTTTCCTTTGTTTGTCTGTGTGTACTTTTTGCAGACAAGTTTGTTGTTGTTTGTGTTTGCGAGTGAGTGAGAATGGCATGTTTCATGGGCGTGGGTGGTAAGATCCACTTTGTGGTTTTCGTTTCTTTATCCAGAGACCCTTTTTTTCCCTCTTTTTGTTACTACTCCTCGTGATCACTCTTCTACTTTTCTACTTCAGTGTTTACACTTGACATCGCTTTACTCCCCATTACTAGATTACATAGTTTCATCTTTTGTTGATATGAAAAAATACAAAAGCTAGGAATCAATTTGAGTAGCGGGACCAAGCTTTCTAACGATGAGAGTGGAGTATGGGAAAAGTGAGTGAAATGTTACCATCATATCATTACGATTATCAAATTCGTGGCTACTTATGAACTACTTACGTTGGTAAAGTAGCTTTCTTCCCTACATTTTTACATAGTATGTATCAAATAATTAGTTGATAAGTGGGCTACATGGTAATGATATTACGATGAAATGGATATTTAATAAAGATCTTAAAGCAGATGCGAATTCATAAAGTCAACTCATTTTGTCTATCTTGCTGTATCCACTCAATGTGAAACAGGCTAAAAATGCTGGTTATGAGAAACATAACCAAGTATGTAATCATGAGTTTGGCAATATTTAAAATGCACGCTAGGATTTGCTCAACATTATTTTTTTTCTACTGCCTCGGGTTACCTAGAATATGATTCTTACTCTGTTTGGTGGAGTGTTGCTTAATATTTTGCTAGATAGACAAATAGACAAATGAATGCAATGAGCTACCAAAAAAAAGTTGCTGACATATTCTGTCAGCGATAAAGGATTCCCGCATTGTAAAAAGCTGTAAAACAGAATAGCTTATTAGTACGACATTTATTGCTTTATCATCAGATTGTAATTGTATCATCATCATCATCATCACAATTTTACATGTGTTTTACTCATGCATTCTTCTTTTCACTGCATACAACCATTATCACACTGTTACCATCTAGAATCCAATTTTGAAGGAATTAATCCTTTAATTGCAACATTCAGAGGGATTTTATTACATAACAGCAGCAACAACGCAGAAAGGGAAGCAATTTGTCCATCAAAACTGCTTCGTCCAACTCAACCATGTGATTTAATTTATTCATCTTCCCACGTCGTCGTGCAACTAGATTCTTTCCTCAATGCCAACGGCACAAGTATCATTAAAATAAAATAATAGAATACACAGTAGTATATGTATGTATGTATCTTACGAAAGTACACGCTTACTAATTTACAAGCAAGAAAGCAAAATTAGCAAGTAATATTTGCATTTTTCTTCTTCTTCTTTTTCATGCTCACGTAAATTTCTAAAAGAAAAACAAATTTTCTTTGTAGCATTTTATTGGCTGTTATTACTCACAGTTTCCGTGGCATAACAAAAATTGTTTCAATTTCATTTCATACACTTCTTTTCCTATTACTGATGTATGGTTGGTGGCGATGATCACACATTCGTGATAGAAACAATATGAAAACATATTTACTAATTTTGAACGATGTGCGCCCACTACCCACTACATACTATTTATTTATTTACTTTTCTTGGAAACAATGAAATCTGCAGTTACACCAGTAGTTGTAGTAGTAGTAGTAGTTCACAATTTAATTGGCAGTTTCAATTTTTCCCCTTCCTTTCTGGCCAGCACTACAACTAGGTAGTCAGGTTCTCTTCTCTCTGGTTCCTTAAGAAATTGCTTCAGGGGAAAGTCTAGTTTTTATTTGCTTCCATGTATATGCATACTTCATCGTCATCATCATCAGCATGTTAATCATAAACACGGTTATTACAAGGATCAAGAGAAAGTTGCTTAATGAAATTACATACTTTTTGGCACATGCATGAGCATAATTTACATAAGTAATAGCGGCGTCGAATCACTACCAAGGAAACTAAAAATGATTTTAATGTTTTTTTTCTGCGTAGCCATGGTGGTTATATGATGATGATGATGGTGGCAGTATTTTTCCTTCCATTTACTATTCCAAAGAATAAAAAAAACGAGTTTCCACTTTTTATAGCAATGATAATGATTGTATTATTATTCAAAGTAAGAAAACTACAAGTGTTAGCGGCACAATGCTAAAGGAAAACGGTGAATAGGACTATTATGATAACGAAGAAATGAAGAATAAAAAGAAATATTGAAATTTCCTTTGGGCTAGAAATTTCTATACTTTTTCCGCTGTTGGATCACCTATTGCATTCATTTTTTTATAAAAAGAGGAGAACTAGCTCGTTCGTTGGCAGAGGGAATGAATGAATGAATGAATAGAGAAGCAGAGAGAAATGAAGAAAAAGAATGAAATTGTGTACTGGCATGCTTTCGTGTGTTATTATGATTATTATTAAATATGTTTTCTCTGTGTTCCTTTCGTTTAAATCAGAGAGCGGTATATTTCGTGCGTGTAAGAAGGTTGATGTTGTTGTTATGAATGTTTGTGTACTTTCTGTCTACCTCTGTGTTGTTCCATGCTTATTTTATTCCCTCTCCTTCTTGTAAATTCTCATTAGGCGTGTCTTCAGACTGAAGGAAAGCACAGGGAAACATGAAAATGACTTAATTGAATGGTTTCTACCGCTGCCGCTTATTTTTCTTTCTCTTCCCTTCCCTAACTCCACTTGTTTATTTTCATCCTCTACTGAAACAAAATGCTAGTACTACGCACTATGGCAGTTCTTTCTCTCCAGGAGAAAATATGGTGTGGGAGCAAAGCGAAAGTGAGATGGATGATGATGACTGTGATGGTGTTGCCACCAGCTTTATAAGCTTCTTATTTTTCTTGTTCTTGCTCTTCTCGTAGTACCAACAACAGTACAATATGCTGTTATGGATAACCGTGATGTAGATAATATTATCAATATGCGTGCCCTGTTGTTTTTTTTGTCTGTAGCTGATTTCTTTAATCCATACAATTTTTTTGACATTAGTAGGTCCGCTGTAGTTTGTTCATTTAAAGTGCATACATTTTACAAGTCCATAAAACGGGACTGTTCTGCTGCGTACTCATTCAGTGCAAAAACATTGTCTTCAATGAACGTGAATTGGATGTTATTCATGATGATGATGATGATGATAATAATAATGGAATGTGGATAGGTATGTATAATGTGTGCATTTTTATCGGGATATATTATTACATGGTGATCAGCCAAGTTTGAAAGGTTACCACCTATGTAACCTGACTTGAAACAATAATAATTTCGCCTCTCTCCCTGTTCTGTCTTCCTTTACATTTTCATATTAAAACAGCACACATGAATGTTGGTTAGTAGCTGGCTGGAGAGAGTGAGAGAATCAATGAGTTAGATTTGAGGTGGGCCGTCCGCTCTCCCATAATAATAAAAAAAGCCTGTGATTTTCGTTTAAAAAAAGCAGTGATCTGCCGCTGGTGGTGTTATACCGCTGCTGAATTTGATCTCGTGTCAGTAACAGCTTACAAGTGACGAATAAAGATCATTTTTGCCGCTATCTTTATAATTCGGCTGTTCGTGTTTCCGGACTAAATGCGTCATTATTATTATTATTATATTTTTTAACCTTTTACCGACATGAAACGGGTTTCTCGTCATGTAATACTGGAAGGAACATGTTTCCACACTTTTTTCCATTTCAGCCGCGTTCCTATTCCATTTCGCATAAGTACATGTTTGCTTTCTCTCTCTCTCTCTCTCCCTCTCTCTCTTTCTCTGAACAACACGTGCATGCATGTTTAAGCTTAAATTTTTTCCACCTCTTTTGATTTCATCATGTAGAGAGAATGTGTAATGACGAAAGGCGATAACATCAAAAAAAAGAAGAGGAAACACTTTTTATGAACTGTTTTTGTAATGCAAATGTCGGCTATACATTACAGTTTTCTTGGTAGTCTTTACATTTCTCTTGCAATAAAAGCTGCAATATGCATGTATCTACTACTGGATCCATCAACAAATGACTAATTACCATTATTTTTTCATTCACTCCCCATCATACATACATATTTATTTAGACTGACGTCTTACAAATGCTAATCATTTCTCTTTGTTCATGACAAGTGAAGGAAAAAATTGAAGTTGAATTTGCTCAAAAAAGTGTATTTACTTTCCCTATTTATCAGGCAGTAGAATCTATTTATGCGAAAAAAAAATTATCCATTCCCTACTCCTATTATTATAGTCAGAGAAGGAACGCTTTGCATCAAAGATTAACTTTTTATTCCTCCTCTGTACACATTCGTCATGGCCTAGTAGGCAGTTTATGTATGTATGTCACGTGCTTCTGCATATCTTGATGTCCAAGTGTGTATTGTATTTCCTGAATTGCTTGGCACTGAGCAGGATCTTTGAAAGAGCTGGTTTTCCCTTCTTCAAAAGATATAATGAAGGGAGTTCAGTTGAAAAAAAATAGCATGCGGCAGAGATACCTTTTTCTAAGATATTTTCCTTTTACTTTTGAGGTAAATCAGAAAACATCACGATTCCAGTTCTGCTTCACATCATCCTATGTATGATTATCTTCTTCGACAAGTGCGAATCAGGAAATCTAATAATAGAGAAAAACGAAAGCAGAGACTACTGTACATTCATTATACTTATGCGGTAAATAAATGGATAAATGGAGAAAGGCGAGAAAGGGGGTGATAGAGAGAGAGAGAGAGAAAGAAAGAAAGAAAGAGGGGCTTGTTTGTTTTTTGTTTGGGACATGGTACCCAGTCAATATGCCTATACTTCAGTAAGATTTGATTTCGTCAGCATGTACATTTTTTTTGTGGTGGTGGTTAGTAAGTAGAAAGGAGGAAACAAGCCAGGCTAAATCATTATTTCATGGGAAGTGGTGTGCAACCAATAAGTTTTTAGTGCAATCTTGCGTGCAATTGAGTTTGATATTGGTCTCTCCTTCTTCGTTACTCTTCCTCTGTGCCTGCTCAAACTCAACTAGTACTAGTAGCTGTTGTGCGTAGCGTAGTAGTTTGGTACAACTAGCGCGTGTTTGTTAAAGTAAGCGTGCTTACTTATTGCAAAAAGAGGAGAAATAGAGAGGAGACCTAGTACTTGCTCTTCCTTTCTAAAAAAAGTAAATAAACCTATCCATTTTCTCTTTAGATTGCACTTCACTTATATTTTATTCTTTCTCTCGTGGTCCGCTATCAGTCTTTATGAATTTTGTTTTCTTTTTATATGGCAAAGTTTTTGGCGAAAAAGAGGAGGATAGGATGGCTAGTGCACTATACTACATGTTATACGTAGCTAATCTATTATTTCAAAGCATCAAGATAAGAGATACAGAGAGTTATGCTTCAGTGGAAACGTAACAACCGATCAGATTGGTTAGACGGTGATACGTGACATGCTGCAAACGTGGCTCGTTTTCTATCAAAGATGAACGATTTTATTTAAGTAGGTTTGCTTCCCATAAAATAATATTGTGTTTCAGTTAGAAAGATCATAAAGACAAGGAGTACATGGATTTTCTAGTTTACTACGACACACGGGATGGGTTCTTTGACCAGTGAAATTGCATACTTAAATGCACATTTGTATTATTTTTTTTTTTGAATGTTCGACTGCTTACGGCTGTTTGCTTTAGTGGGCTTGTACAAACCAAATTGTTATTTTTGGGAGGAAATGTATGCAAATTCTAATTGTAACTTTATTGTTGTTTTTTTCAGGTAAGCTAACCAAGTTTGGCTTTTCTATTTTGGTGTTAACCGAGTGCAGAAACGGTAAAGACTGGATTTACTTTTGCTGTCACCGTTTGGCAAGCTGAGAAGGCATGAAAATAATACTGCAGAGGTTTGAAATCACAACTTTATCATAAAACAGAGACCACTTTTTTAAGGTCCTCTATTCATCCAGGGTAACGTGAAAAGTAGTCAAGAGAATGTAAAAATTTCAGTTAATTTGTTTATTCCGTTTCTCGCATCTTTTTTTCTCTTTGAATAACATGCTTGTTTAATTAACAGTTGACTCAAGAAATTTCCCATGCGTCAATACAAATTCCCTTTCTGCTGTCAAGGTTTAAAAGATTGAAATGATTTGGAAAATTAACTCCATTTTTTTCTTCCAGTGTCAATTGTAGCTCACATGAGTGTGAAAATTTTGCTGTTGACAAACTAGTATATTTGCAACACCATTCCATCACATCCCACTCACTGGCAATCACATAAACTGAAATGAAATAATAATAACATCAAAATAAGAACAGACGCAGTAGCTCCTTTCTTCGCAGTGCATGAACTATAAGCTGAGGAAATGGAAAAAAACCCACGCATTTTGTCACGATCCTATAGGAATATGTACCTAATTTGGAATGAAAAAAAAGTAAAGGGGAAGCTGACTGAACACATTATGTAGATTGAAAGAAGTAAAAAAATGAACGATAAAAATCAGAGATAAAATTGTACCTCCTCCTACACTCTCTTTTTTGTCAAGCATATTTACTTGCTAAAACGTGTGAACAGTTTTACATGCTTGTATATATCAACCAGGGAAACACACTACTTATTATTGTTGCTGACACTAAGCTTTGAGTTTTTAACACGAAAGGAAACATCAGGACAATGGTAGTGACGATGATGAAGGATGCTGAAGAAGAAAAAGATTGCCGATACGAAGAGAGAGAGAGAGAGAAAAAAAAACTGTTAAAAAATTCAGATCGTAAATCAACCATAGTAACAAGTTAGACAAGTAGGTTGACACTTGATTCCCGCTTCCTCTTCGTCTTGCTTCTCATTCTGCTAAACAAATTCCCATCTCATTCCCTCGTAAGGTTGCAATATCAAATCATTTCTCTCCTGTTTCTCCTTCTTGCAGAAAGCAAAACTAAATAAAAAGTGGCGTGCCGTCGTCTAGAAAACATGTACATACAATCGGAAGGAGAGGATGAAAAAAAAGGAATATTATTACATGCTCATATTATCCAACACAAGGGGAAAAAATTGAAGAGAAAGAAATCGGCATTTCCCTTTCAATCCTTTCTCTTTATTATTATTATTATTACTACTACTACTATTACTATAAATGCATTGTGTAGATAAATACATGCTGAACGATATTGTTATTGCTTGCAATCATATAATCTCAATCTCTCCATTTATATGTATGCCCACATACCTTCATATATAACAATACAAACAGTAAGTTTAGTGGCGTACTTACTACATGCATGTAAATGTATAATAGTTCTTTAGAAACTCCTCTATTTACCTTGAGAATATTATTATTACTTTTTTTTCTTTCTCCTCTTCTTCTCACTCGACAAGAAATTGTTCTCCAGTTTTTTTCTCTTCTCTTCTATGAACATTTAATATGTAACGCAATTTTCCTGAACTCACTCAGTTTTCAAAAAAAACATACGAGTATAGCAACGCGTTATACTTGTGTAAACGCACTTATTTGCTCGTATTTTAGGGAAAAAAGGAACTAGTAAGGAATTATCATCCTTCTCCTCCCATTCTTCGTCACCCTTCAGAGTATTTCAGCAATGGAGCAATATGTTATGCAATATGTGTGTATTATGAGCAAGTAATAGTTTGTGTATATCGAAATACTAGTACTTTTCCTTCATCCTCTGCCTTTCCTCACTCCCTTTTTGCCTTGTGTGAGTGTATGTGTGTGTGTGTGCTGAAAGTATCAACAACAGAGACATACAAAGTATGAATGAAGAATAAGTGGTGTCGTTTATGTCGTTGTCCCATTCTTCGATGTTGCTGTCTATGTGGTGGAGCTGAATGACAGAGTTACAATGTGAATATAATACATGCCGTCATCATATTGCCATGACTTGGCTTAGACAAACAATCTGCTGCCAGTCTCTCTCCTCCATCCTTTTTTTTCTCTCTTCACCCACACCACACTACTATACCATCATCATCATCATCATCATCATCCTTGTACTTTTTTTTCGTGCAATCGCATCAACAATATAGCAATTCCTTTGGTTTTATTGTTGAAGCTGTCGTATTTTTAGGTGGTGAATGGATAGATAAAATGCATATTATTATTATTATTATTGTATCTGTACAATCAGTCAGATAAAAGGTTTTGTATGAGCATTTCACTAACAATAAGTATGTAGCCAGGTTTTTCAATGGTTATTGTTGCTTTATGCTACTAGTACTATTTTTTTGTAAGGATGATGTTATTGGCATATGGAGAAAGTGAATTGAAATTCCATTGTCTTTTTGTGAGGAAGAGGAAGTATGTTGTTCTTTCAATTCCTTGTAGGTTCTCACTGCCATTATTTTTTGAGCTTCTACTTGAGCATTCCTCCTTTCACCCATGTCTTACGAGGAAAAGTTTAAAAACCAGTTTTCCCCAGTGTTTTTGGTCGCATCTACATACCTACATGCACGCACGCATACATTTGATAGTTGTGAATGAACATGAAAGTGGAAAGGAAAGATATTGCATTTTGATATGGATAAAGTGTTGCTTATCTCGTGTGGGAAGAATGTAGGCACCTGAATGGAATAAGTTGAGCGGAACAATTTCCCATGCAAAGTGAAATCATTTGAATTGGTATGATCCATTGTGCTTATATTAGGCTAGCTTTTTGGAAATCAACTTTTACCAAAAAAATATGATGACATGCTTCCATCATCTCCTTTTCAAGGATGAAATTTACCAGCAAAATGTAACAGCATCGTTGATGTTGTCAAGTGTCTATATATGCTGTCTATTTCGTTAGTGGGATTTGACTGAACCAGCTACACAGAAAATCTGAGGATGTCAGTAGAGGCTCGGGATTACTTGTCACACTTTAAAATAAATTTTAAAGGAAATTACTGTAAATTGTAATCCCATGTGTGAGTGTGTACTTGTAAGTTTACATGTTACTAAACATACCCAATTTCCACTCAACCAACTTGTCTTTTACTTCCCATCTGTTTGTCATCGTTGTCATTTCCTTTGATAAAGAATTGGATATTATATAGCGTTATCTTACAGCATATAAATTTTGTTCCGTATGTTCCATGTCTCATAATGTCATCATCAACTTCATTGTTGGTTCAAACTCAACTGTATTGATTGGGGCGAAGTGAGTTCACCGTGAATCAGGGGAAATTCAGTATCTAGTTTACCCAGTGAACAGGGTGAAACTTTGTCTTCATCTGCATACTACATCGCAAATGACATCTGCTCCCAATTTCCAACCAAACATAAAAATACACAACTGAACATGCGAATAAGCTTGCTACAAAGTGTTACTATATTAACAGCAATATTAATTATTTATTTCATTGCTTAGCTGAAGAGACAATTTTTACTTTTGAAATTAACGCTAGTTAAACGGAAATGAAAAAGGAAATTGCTCAGTTTCTAGAATTTTAATGAAATGTCAATCTAATCAGCTACGTCACCCAATAACCTCAGCAATTAAGCTTTGGTTACCGGGAAACTTTTGGTCTGTCCTCGGAAACGTAGTATGCTTCAAAATAATAATTACACTAGCAAAATCCATGCATCGCTGAAGAGAGATGTTGCTTTTTAACTACTTTTTAGTCTAAAATAACTATAATACTATTTACTAATGAGACCATGCAATAATTTAAAAAATGAAGAGTGATAAACGCTTATGACAGAAATTTGGTTAATTTGTCATCTCTTTACTACTTTCAAGAGCAAATCATTTTTAACGAGTTAGCCGTGTTTTCTAATGGCTCAGTGTTAATAATAATGAGGATGAAAATATGCGTACGCTTTACATTTACGCACGGTTTTAATGAAGCAACAGTAATTAGATTTGCATAATTTTTTAATTCACCGTTTTTTCTTCTATATTTGTCTCTGGGATTAGTCAGCATTTTAAAATCCTTTTGTTAGTCTACAACAAGATTTTTTTTTTGTATTTCATCAAAAAAACTTATTCTTAATTACGTGTTAGTTTCTCCGTCTCGACTTTTCTTTCGAACAGATTTATTTTTTCCAAAAAAAAAAATCTTGCCTTGTTTTGTGCTCAGTAGGTTTTTGAAAGAAAAGCGCTTTTTTTCTTCTCTTACATTTCTTTTTCGTGTAATTTGAGTAATTATGCTGTTTATCTAGCAGAGACGAGAAGTGTAATAATAATAATATTAACAAGTCGTACTACTGCTGGGAGCTGAAGCGGAACAAAGAAGGAAAACCCATGGTGTTATTAATGCTGTACGAGCATGAAAAGAAAGTAGGCATGGGTATGATTCAACATTCAACTCAGTCTAAAAATGTATGCCTTGTTTGCTGGGAAAGTGTTTTATGGCAAAATAGAAATACTCTTTTTTCCCTTTGTTTTTCTGCCTCTTACTTACTTAACTTATGTGTCTCTCTGTGTGGGGATACACGTCAGTTTCGTAGCATGTAGTGAATCCACTACTGTTACAGGATCGACGCTTATTGCATTTGAATGAGAAGGAAAGTACTGAGAAAAAGGAAAAAAATAAAAGTATTTGGTATTCTTCCCTTTCTCCACTGATTCTGTGGAATAAAAATGCGTCCGTCTCTTTTCCTTTTTTTTTGAGTACATTGAAAAAAGGGGAGAAGACAAGAGGAGTAGTAGCAGCAAGCAGCATAGCAGCAGCAGTGTCAGCATTACAGCGGGGAAAACAAAAGAAGAATGGAAAGGTTTTTGTGCGATGGTGTTGCTAGATGAATGTTTTGCTGGGGTGAAAAGGGAAAAAGTGTCAAACAATCGTATAGGCATGTTAAAACAGATATGTGTATCCGCGTTTTTGCTATTACACTACTAACCTTTCGAAAGGAATTCCTGCTGTAGGGAGAAATGCACATTTTATTGCTTGATTTACCCGGAATGTATCAGTATGCATCCGTAAGACATTTATTTGGTTGATCTGGTACTTAAAAATGTGTGACTTGGCATTGGCGTTTTGGAGAAAAGAAAAACAGAAAAAATAGTGGGATTATTTTTGTTTCAATTTCTTGACGGCACAAGTGTCAAGTGTAAAAAAATATCAGTTTGTTGGAGATCAGATTGGCATAATAAATTTTAAAAAATATGCTTGCGCCTGCCTGTCCGATTTCCATTGCTGCTAACAGAAAGGGGGTGTATTAGAAATGCAAGGATGCAATGCCGTTTGTTTCAGGGGTATTGAAGCAATAAAATTGGTAGGTATGACAAGTGGCTTTGAACAATCCTGTTCATTCAGATTCCCATCGTGTTAGCTTCCAAACTCTTCAGAGACGTAGCAGATTTCCCCTACAAATAATGTATTATGAATTCAAGGTGCAACAATGCAACGCTTTGCTTGCAATACGAAAGTGGAATTATGCTTGGAAGTGAATGCTCACGTATTGAATGTTAGTATTGAAGAGAGATTTGTTGGCATATGCTGTTTACTTTGTCTTTTGTATCAATACACGTATTTGTACTCCTGTGTCCTTGCAGGAAAAAGAAGAAAAAAAAACAAAAAATACTTGGGAATTTGATATTATTTACATGCCATGCATGTATAGACATGTATAATAATAATATGCAATCAGTAATGCAACTACAGTAGTTGGGAAACTTGTGAAAATCGGAAAAATCTAGTGTTTCACTGGCACCATTATCACCACTCGAATGCATGTCTACTTGTAGAACTGGAACTCTTTTGGGAATTTTGCAAGTAGTTGAGGAAGTGAACAGAAAGTTTTCCTTCCAGTTGGGAATGTTGTAACATCATCAATGTTTTTAGCACATTGCCGCAATGCCCGAGAGTTACCTTACTTTTTTTTCTACTGCATGCATGCCTGTAACTATTCGTGTTGGCCTACTGATGATTGTATACAGGGTGAGAAATGGTAGAGTGCCTGGCATCATCACGATGATGATGATGACGATCTGATTTCCGTGATGAGATGCAACATGAAGAATGCATGTCGGTTCTGTGTCCATTATTATAATAAATTGTGATGCTGCCCACACACATTAATTTATTTTCCAGAAATTGAGCTTAATATATGTAGATCTTATACAATGTGCTACTACCTCCAAAAACCTGATACTTATGACCTTTTACTCCTTGCGTGGTATCCATAAAGTGTTGCCATTTTCATCGGTAATATCGGTGTATATTTTTACACTGGAAATGCCTTGTAGCATATCATCTTTCGAGTTTTACTCAAGCAAACTATTACGTCTTAAACAGAAATAAGTGTCAAAATTTGTGGTAAACTGATCGAAGAAAAATAACTTCACTTATTTATCTATACTATTACATATCGTAGCGAAACCGGATGTTACACTATTTTGTCTATTTTTGTAGTGGTGACGTTCGTTTCCACTTCCAGCTAGTAGAAATACTTCATCAACTTGATACCATTATCAAGAACACTCGTAGAAAGAATTATCCAAGTCAAGAGGAGAAAAAAAATTGGATGTCTTGCTCACTCAGTGAGTTTTAATGTTTATGAGGCACATTTTGTTTTTTCACTCACACGTAACAAAATGATGGCAGAGACAATACTTTAACTGTGAAGTAGATAGTAAGTTTCATTGCTAGTGACGAAGAACAAATAAAATATCCATGTATGTATGCTTTCTTCGGTTCATGAAGTGTTACATTGTTTTGTAATTTGACTCTTCATCAGCGCAAAAATGCAACTGAAATTACATATTTTTGGGGCGTTGATGTGCCAGATAATTGTATTGTGCAAGTGAAAAGAAGCCTAGAAGAAGTAAGCGTCTGTAAAGTGATTATTATTTGGATTGCTTATTTTTCTTTTATAGCCCATGCGAGGCTAATTATAAGAAACAAGAAATAACTTGAAGCGCATCAGTAAAAAAAAAAGTTTTTTTCTTGTACTGGAGTAAAATGTTTTCAACATACATACCATTAATGAAGATGCGTGCTGGAAAGAAAAACAAAAGAGAAATTAGGAACAATTTTTCTCAAATTTCTACATTTTCTTCACTCCCTATTCAGTTTAGTTTTCAGTTACACAGAAGTTATGAAAATGAAACGAAAAAAAAACTGTAGATGCTACTTATAATTGTTACAGTAGAAATATTTGTGTTGCAGTTCTCTTTTCTCTTTAGAATTTTCTCCGTTTCCTCCTCCCGCGCCTTGACCATTTTTATTGTCATCTTCACTCTTGTTATTTTCTCTTTTACTCCAC
>JAHZMZ010002625.1:0-11176 GCA_027743805.1 Lepidocyrtoides sp. E14 | reverse complement strand
TACTTATCACGACGACTCACATACAAACGAAACGAAATGAAACAACCTTCTTATTTTCCATTTCATCCTTTTTTCTCAGAACAGAAGAGAAAAAAGTCGTACATATTTTCCCTCAATTATTTTCTTACTACACCTTGGCTTTTACATAAAACCAACTAAAATATCATATCATTATCCTTTCTCACTACTAACGATGCTCACATGAAAAGCAATGAAACAAAACAAAAAATTGGATTCATCATCATCATCATCTTCATAATAACAAAGAGTAAGTACTACTGTACTGCCATTATAATACTGCTGCTCTCTCCCCATTTTCTTAACAAACAGAGGGAAATCAGCTACCAGAAAAGAAGCAAAAAAAAGAAGAAGAAGAAGGAGGAAACAAGATATATAGCAGCACGTCAAGTGAAAGTTGCAATAACAAGTCACATTAAAACTCTATAATAATATGCATGCATGCATACATATTTATTTATTTACGTACATAAGTAAACGTCTATCATTAAGTATACAAGGTATAAAAAGTGTGTAATGGTCATATATTAACTTCCTTATTATTTTTTTTCTCATATAAAGGCTGTATATATACACCAAGTTTTCTGATTTTTTTTTGGGCAGTGCATTCGTTTTTCTTTCTTTTTTTTTCTTCTCTCAACTTGTCTGCTTTGTTAACCCGCTGGTTTTGATATAGGTATACTGAATACATACATTGGATAATGGCACAGTTTTTTTTGTACTTGCCTCCTCGACATTCTCATCCCAGTATGTAGTACTTTTTATTTTGGCAGAAAAACACTAAACCAGTTTTTTTTTGCCCGTATGTATGATGCACGTACAAAAACGTTGAAGTGAGTGCCTCTCCAGACTAGAAAATTCTTTTTTTTTTGCTTGCCTGGTTTCCCTGTTGTTTCGTTGGTTCGTTTGTGTCGTGCTTTGCCTTGACTTCACTTTGGCTAGCTGAGCTGCTGTTGGTGCTGGTGCCTGCGAACTAAACTAAACTAAACTAAACCTCTTGAAAAGAAAAAAAAAGACGGAGAAAAGACGAAAAACTTGTTCTGCTGTGGGAAAAACTCTCTGGCGAGAGCGCATATACACACACACATCATACCAGTTTGTAGTTTGGTTCACCCAAAAAATATAACGGTTTTCTTTCTTTTCCCTTCACATTTTTTTTACTACCTGCTGTCCAGAAAAAAAGAGTAGTGTAACTTTTTTTTTCTCATGTTAAACTCACACTTACACAACAACTCATCATCAGTGAATAAAAAATATATATATTTTGGAGTAGAAGGAAAAAAAAGACCCAACTAACCCAGAGAGAAAGTATCATCATATAAGCTGCATGAGAACAGCTCGACTAGTTTTCCCCGGTAACTTTCTCTTTTTCTTGTTTAGAAGTTTGCAACACTACGACACACAAGAGAAAGCCGGACCTAACAACAAGACCATGTCATCAGTGGTGGTAGTGGTAGTAGGAGAAGAAAGCCATACCATTTGGAAGG
Organism: Lepidocyrtoides sp. E14; assembly: GCA_027743805.1. Lineage (NCBI taxonomy): Eukaryota > Metazoa > Arthropoda > Collembola > Entomobryomorpha > Entomobryidae > Lepidocyrtoides > Lepidocyrtoides sp. E14. Next base: position 9,671 of record JAHZMZ010002625.1, on the reverse strand, counting down.
AAAATGAAAAAAAAGAGAACAGCTTGAGACGTTTCTCTTCCCTTTTTTTGGCTCTCTCGTCATAAACTTGCATGCATGCATGCAGCTTTTGTCCATTTATTGTACTTACTGTACTGCCATGTCGATAACTTTGGACTTTTTTTGTGCTTTCTTTTGGAAACAAGACCATCATAATATCTTCATGATGATGATGATGATGGTGGTCTTGGCATTGCTACTAGCTTGCTTGCTTATGCAATAATTTTACATTTTTTTTATCAAAATCATTGGCATAGTTTGTCTAGAATCAGCAGCTGTGAATTGTATGCATAGCCATCCTGCTGAGATCACACTTGCGCGAAGAAAAAAATTATAAAAAATTGGGATCAATAAATACAGTGAGATTGAATGCCAATATTACAATTTCCAATTGAATTTCTACATATATGTAAATCTATAGATAGCACACTTCGACGACATTAGAAACATCGCTCCAAAAATCTTTCCACTACCACCATCCAGATATGTCCGAGTATTCTGGATTATTTATGTCGTAAGAATCACCCGGACTGCAAAGGCACGCCGATAACCCTATCCAAAAAAATGATAATTTTTTTCCCAAAGAGATTTGCAAATACAAAAAAATGTATCTACTGATCGAACTTGAAGCACCATGAATGATGGATTCTAAAGTATGGATAAAAAGTCAAATAGAAGAAATCCTGTATATATTTTTTTCATTTTTCTTTCCGCTGAACCACTAACTTTATACGTACTTACGACAGTGTCGTGTAACGACACACTCAAATTTTTTTATATTATTGTTATACATTATTTGCAATTCATGTTATGTATTCCATTCATATTTTTTTTTCTTTGAGAGGAGTCCCCAAATATTACAATTTCTACTAAATATGAACTTTATAGCAAACACAATTTTTTTTCCTACCTTGCTTGCTCCACAAAAAAAAATATTATGTAGTTGAAGAAGAAAGTAAACGTGTTGTAACCAATGCACATCATTATTATTACAGCCAGCCAGCCAGCCAAGCCAACCATTTTCATAGCTAGCTGGTTCAGCATCATAATACTTTTATTTATTATCTTTTTTGGGTAAAATGTCGTACGATGCTGGTCGTATTACATTATTACACAGAAGTAGTAGTAGTAGTGGTGGTGCCGTTCTGCATCACAGATTATAAGTGTACACACAGTACACACGTCGTCGTCGTCGTCGTGTCGTGCATTTTGGCATGGCATGGTTTTGTTGGTTATAGCTCACTGGTTTCGTTTCACTGTTGTTGTAAAGGGTTGCAATTTTTTTTTTATTTTAGTTTGGAAAGAGTAAACGAAAAGAGAAAGTTTTTTTGTGTTTAGGTATGCTAGTAGTATGACATAGTCATAATAATCATATTGATAATAATAATAATAAAATATGTACATTTTTTCCCTTCTGTCTTTCTTGTGGTACATAATATGCATGCACGATAAACTTATAGTAGTAATATGAGCATGGTCGCACCACCACTAAAAATTTTCTCTGCCCGCTGCCATCTCTAACTCCCTCCCTCTCTCTCTGTCTATTATATTGCGAGTAGTAAAGTATGCTGCTGTTGTGGATTCCATTCCAATAGGAAGAAGGAAAGTAAAGTACTAAAGAAGCAAATCCGAAGGGAACAATGGCATGCAAAAAAATAGAGAGAAGATTTTCATATATGCATATATGTATATATCCAGGGATAAAATGTACGTCAATATAAGAAGAAGAGTAGAGGGAAGAAGAAGAAGAATAAAAAAAACATAATAGGGTGAAACGCCGGCGCATCATCATCAGTATCATCATCATCATCATCGTCCTCGTAGCAGCTCTAGATATTTTGCCTACTTACGAAAAAAAAATTGATGGAAAGTTTGCTCGGATTTTGAAATGTTTGCTTTGAAGATACGGAACATAATTTTTTTATTGTTTTCCGGGATATTGATGCGGAAATGGGTTGTTGAGAAAACGTGATAAAAATCAAACCGTGTAATAATAAATTCTCTTACCTCACGTGTTTCAATTTTATAATGAACAGTTGTCGCCGGAGAGAAAAAGGAGGTGGATAGATGAAAAAAAAAAATATATGAAATTTTTGCAAACTTGGCAAATATTTCCTTGTGAGCTCTTCAAATGAAAATTTTTTGCTGACAGATTGCAATTTCCGATTTTTTACAAGATGTTTCCGTTCATATTTTACAGTGAGGTAGCATGGGAGTGAAAGTGAGGGGGAAAAAAGGTATAAAAAAAGCTTCATCCAATGATAAATTATTTCACTAGAAAAATTGTGAAGTGATAAGCAATTTCTTCACCAGAAGGTATTTCTCGTCGTGGTGTGATATGCAAGTGTAAAAAAATATAAGTAGCTAGAGAGCTGGAGGACGCCTACTTGCTGAGTTGCTCTACTTCCAGGTTTGGAGTATGGAGGGAGTATCCTTCACTCTCTCTCTCATCATATCACACCAACAGTCCTACAAAAGCACGAAAAAAAGTGGAGAGAGAGAGAAGTGGGGATTTTTTTCTGGTTTGTTACAGCTTACTAAGCTGTTTGCTAAAAAAAAGAACCAATTTTCATTCATGAGACGACTCATATTTCCCACTTGAACAGTAACAGCCCAGCATATAATCCTTTTGAAAAAAACGAGCAATCCTCGCTCAACTCAAGTACTTCACCTGTACAGATTTATTTGCTTTTTTTATTTTACCTATAAATCCATTGGCGATATAAATTGATAGCGGATTTCATGCCCACAAACAAAGCCAGTAGTAGAAGGAGTACTACTAGTGGAATCAGTGGAATTGCGAGAAAAAAATGCTTGAAATCTAATGATCAAGCCATATGTATTCCATTTGTTGATTGAGCTATCCATTTTTTTTTTCGTTTAGATGAACATCTTCTTGGCATCGCCAAGTAAATGGCCAAGTTAGGTTGAGATGACATATGAAATCAAATATATGCACAGTGGACGTTAGAAGGAGAGAAATATGAGATTTTGATATTTGATAAGGTAGCCAAACAAGCGTGTTTGCTCAGTGGAAAATAAGGAGTAAAAATCGGCAGACGAAAATAGAACACGAGAAACGCCAGCTCGATCTTTCCCTTGGATCCGCAACTAGTGAGCTCAGCTTTCTCCGAGTGACGTTTATGAAATAAAATAAAGCAAGGTATTGCCGATAGAGTGTGCTGGCAACGTTATTGCCTCGTTTGGAGGAAACTAATGTTACAATTTTTGTTCCCTCCAAAAAAAAGCTATAAAAGAGAAGGAAAAAATTTACAGGCACTTACCATTCTCCGCATCACAAGAAGCACCAGGCTTGTGTCTGGCAGAGTGGGGAATCTGCTTGAGAACCGTTATGGGAACCAGCCCTTCCGGTTGCAAGTCACTCCCACTACTTGTCGAACTAGAACTATGCAGTCTTATCAAGCACATTTCTGAGCTACCTCCCATACACTCCAAAATTTCCACTTGCTGGCCTTTATGGACGGTCAATTCACGGGAACCGGGAGCTGCAACATGGTCCGCCACTACCCATGTCATGTCGATGGAACTCTGTGCCAAAAAAATTAAATATTTAAATTATAGACCATTTTCATCATTCGACACCACTGATTTACATTTTTTTGTGTCATTTTCAAAAATACTAAAAAAAAATTTTTAAAGCAGAAAGCAAAGCAAAGCAAGCAATTTTTGCACCTTTTTCCATACTCATTTCTCCTTCCTGGTTTTTCTCACCCTTGAATAATTAATACAAACCTTTGTAAGCTCTACATAATCATTCATTTTATCACTCGCACTGTCCCTATTTTTTTCTTCCAAAAAAAGTCACACAGTCATCTAAAACCAGCTGTAATGTAAAAACAGTATGAATAAATCAAACTATGGATTTTTTTCTTCCTTTTTTTGCTCTCAAGGACATCAAAGAACATAGCTGTTTTGACTGTGTCTCTAGTTGTCTTTGATGATGATGATGGTCGGACTGACTGTACCCTCTCATTTTTTTCCTTTGAATTAAAATGCCCTCTACTTTCTGTCGTCCCATGATAACGATGTGAACCAGAATACTACCACTACTACTGGAGAAATTTCCCAGACAGTTATATCATCATGAGGACTGAGGACACTTTCTCTTCATACATTTCAATAAGCACTGCCTCACTAAAAACATTGGAACCTCGCACCCAAAAAAAGTAACAACCAGACTACATATTTAACCACACCAAAAGCTACCATTTGCCGAAAAAAATTTACCAACATGCTGGTTCATTGCATGTTTTGTCAATCTAACATGCAATGAAACGTCAAAGCAAACCAAACAATTTATTTTTTTTATCGTGTGTAACTTTAACACGCGTTGCTTTCCAGGAAAAAAATATGAAGGTTTACATGCTAATGGCGTCCATAACACTTTCCATTGTTGATAGTCGTCCATCCTTTTAAAAAAACATTTTTTTCAACCAAAACAAAAAAAAGTTTAAGTCGCAACATCAACAACAACTCCGTAGCATACATTTTCCCAACACTGTTATCAGCCAGTGATAAAAAAAGATGATTATCTTTTTTTTTGCCTACGTAACTAAACTCGTGTCATTTAACTAATGTTACCAAAAATTGGTGGTATAGCTACCTAATATCATATTTTCTAACTAGTGCAGTGTGTACATGATGTTATTGATCGTAAAAACTGGTTTCATCTCTTTTTTTCTCCCACTCATTCACTCAAACATACAAACTTTGCTCCCTTCCATTTTTCCCTGTCGACCATTTTTTTCCAATTATGGGACACATCTACAAAAAAAAATGTCACAAGATGGATAATAATAATAATGTCGTTGTCGGGAAGAATAGAACTCTTTTAAGGAAATTGCACTCCAATTTTCCCTACCACTGTTCTCCTCTCTCTCTCTTGAGATGATAATACACTCTATTGTATATACCCATTATTCTGCTCTATTCGACTTTCCTTTTTTCCACTTCGATTATGCATGCATAAATATTATGCTTGTGTGAGTGAGTGGTACTTGCACACATATTCACATAATATTCTGCGAAATAGTCATGTTCTATTAATAAAAAGTAGAGCTGATGAGTGAGTCCTTGGTGTATATTAGGCACAATGTGAGCTATTACCACTTCATGTTCGCTCTATTTATTTATTATTCCCTCTTTATTCACGTGTCATGTACATATGTCATAATAACCAAAAAAAAGTGAAATATTATGATAATATTGTCATTTGGAATTACACATTAGTAAAAAAACAGGTGACAAATAAAAGTCACTTGTGAGGAGAAAGAAGAAGAGAGAAAATGGAATATTCACATGGCTTGTCTATTACCGCCGCCTACAAATAAAACCAATAAATTCTCCAATTCATGTCAATTAAAAGAATACTGGCAATAATAAAAATAATAATGATTATTGCAAAGTCAACAATATTGTTTAGCAGCAAACAGTAGCAAAATAAATTCCGTTATATTTGAGCCCCCTGAAGAAAAAAAACAGATAAGTGGAGCAGAGTATTCCAATGGCAATGGTAAGTACACCAGGATAAATATTTACATATGTGCCCAGCTTATCAAAAACTTTATCAACCAATTAAGATAACAATAGTTATTGCCTCTCTCTCTCTCACACACACACAGTGGGCAGTTCGCCCGCGATAAGAGCCAAGCCATAGAAAAAAAACTTAGTGGTTGACTCGGTCTCCTTCCGTTTTTCAACACTTTGCTTGGCACCCTTCTTCAGAACATAAAAAAAGGTTTTTTTCTATTATCCATTATTAAGTGGAGTCTTTTTTTATGAGAAAAAAAACTAGGATACTATTATAGATAGAGTATATCATTATCATTATAAATGAGTGGAGTCAATACTCCATGATGAGTAGTACAAGAACACTCACATACTCCAAGAAGTTTACCGCAACCACTTCTTTTACATTTCTTCTACAAGCTTTGCACACCACCACACTACTCACTACGTACATTACCACCAAGAAAACGAGTCAAGATTAAGGAACGGCTGTAGAAGTATGTAGTACTCTTATCTTCATCTCGCATTGAAATAAATTTTAGAAAACCAATTTTAAGGCTCATTTCCCCTGCGTCATTCGGCAAAAAAAAATATCTTTTTTNTGTGGCTGGCTGGTTGGTTGGTAATGCTGCCGCCGCATCATCTCAGCAGACTTTTCCAATCACACATAATATTCTCTAGAATTACCTCTCTCGCAGGGCAGAGAAGGACTATTACAGAAAAAAAATATATGGATGTTGTATGAAGTTATCTGATTGCATTTATTACACAGAGATAGGTATGTTTTTTTGGAAGCGAATAGTGAAAAAAATTGTGCTGAGGTTTTAGTGGGAGGGAATAAAGGATATTAAATTATTTTTTTCATTTTTCTTTCGACACTTTTATGTTTCTACCAATTCATACAAATCAAAAGCCTCTACAGAAAAAAAGTTAGGTTATTTTTTTTACCTGACATTTTTCTTCGGAATATTTAATTACATTTTTTTCATAAGAACATAATATTCTATATGTAACGATGAAACAAGCTCTAATTTAAAAAAATAAGTATTTTTTTTTATTTTGCTTTTACCGTTCCTACCTGCGAAGAGGATCGATCAAAAGAACGGTATTTTCCAGTTCCAGGTACATCAATAGTGTGTTGTCTTGTCAGAGCTGAATGCGGGCTGAAGGAGCTCTGACGAAACCAAGGAAGAGAAATCTTTCTCCTTGGCTTTGATGATTTACTACTACCACTTTTATCACTCATTTTGTCCCCCAGCTTTTACTAATTTTTTTTCTCTCTCGTTCTATTTAGTTGTAGGAATGCTTTTGTTCTAGAATTATTGCATGTACGTACACGAAGCAACAATAATAACGGTTTACCAACAAATTTGTAGTGTTTTCTATATATAAAAAAATATACTCGTTTCCACAAGCTACTTGTATCACCACTCACTCACTCAGTCCCACTGTCAATCCAAATACCACTTACATGCCTCTTCTGCAAGCAACGAGTCAAACTACGTTTCCGTTCCTCTCTCTCTCAAATCACCAGAGAGAAGACGAGGAAAAAAATATAATAAAACTACAACCACCTTTTTACTCTCTATCTCTCTCTTGCTGTCCTGTCAAAAACTTTTCCTTTCACTTTCACCACAAAAACAACCAACCCATTTTGATCACACCACGACCACCACTACCACCACCATTGCAAAAAATTATTACTATCAGACAAATACCCCAAACACGACCACCAACAACAGGCAAAAAAATAAATAGATTATATGGATACCTAACTACCTACACATAGTAGCAGCAGCGCAGTGAAAAAATATCCGTGACCATGTTTCACGTAAACAACCAAAAAAATAAATATACAGAGACAAGTCCACACGCCTTTTTTTCCTTTCTTTCCTTTCACTTTTTTTTCTACTTGATCTCTACACACAGATTGTTAGAAGAACCACACCATTATCATAATATCGTCATGGTGGTTATCATCAAAGTAGATTTAGATATGTATACGCCTACATATTATACAAGATCTTATCACATCTTATCATCATCTGACGTTATATAGCATAGCGTCAATAAAGAGTGTCAAGGCAAAAGTGAGAAATCACAATTTGCGCTAATATCTTTTCACAACTTTTTTTCCTTCTTTTGATTTGATTTTTTCCACTGTTTATTCTTTTGCGCTCTTACGCAAATCAAATGCCTTTACAGTAATGCTGACCGACAGATCAAAATAAAAATGTAGCGGTAGTAGTGGCAACACCAACAACAACAGCAGCAGGAAGAAAGGAGCAAAAAAAAATATCACAATAGACAGTTTTTTTTCTCCTTCTTCTTCTCCGTTTCGTATACGCTACCGTTAAATTTTCCGCAGTTGTTCACATTCACAAAAGGAAATCCATCTGTTGAAGTGGGAATGAGAGTCTGTCTGCACACAAAATATCAAGCCAGTAGAAGTAGTAGTAGGAGGTGGCTGATATAATAAACTGGATGGTAAATAGGTAAATATGAATGGGAGATTTTTCTTTCTTTTTTATTTTCTGATGTGATGATGAAATAAGAGCTAGTCTAGTCAGGCGTTAGAAATCTCAACAGATTACATACATTTCACATTTTCCCAACGAAAACGGAAAGAAAATCGGAAGACAGATTATTTTCGGATTTTTTTTCTTGTCTGGGGGTGGGTGTAGTGGTGTTAGTGATTTCCGTAGTGACATGATAAACACCCAACGGTTACAAAAGGTAACAAATGATGATCGAATGAAAATGGAGATGAGAGAGGGAGAGAAAAGTACAAAATGTGTCAGTAGATTCTTTTTTTATTAGTTATTATTATTACCACCAACCACTACATAATCATATATCACGGGCCGTCATCATCATTTATCTAAACCCAGCGAAGAAGCCCACTCAACCACTGTTCACGTCTGACTTGACTTTGGCTTTGGCTAGTGAATAGTAAAAAGAAAAGAGAAAAAGATGTGTTTATACAATTTGTTTTTCTCTCTTGTTTGATATGTCGCAAGTCGCAACACAACAAGCTTTCTCTTTTGACTCTTTGTTTGTCTGGCTTGACTTGGTTTTTCCCATGTATTTGGTTTGCGGCTTCTTTCCTCTCTTCAGTACTCACTCAGCAGATTATACACACTATTTTATATATTATTAGGGGTTACTTCCCCGAAAAATGGATCCTTTGAAGTGTAAGTAATGCATTGTTGGGTTGGGATGCATAGAAGAAGAAAAATACTTTTTTTGGGTATGATGATATATATTCAAAAAAATATATATATGTATACGGATGAGCAGGTAGTGTGTTTACTTACAAGGTTTACACAAATAATAATAATAATATGAGCATGCTTTACTTAGCTAATCTTCATTCTTTGCTGTTTTGCATTTTCGGGATGATGCTTGGTATTTTATGGTGGGTGGTGGATGGTAGGAATATATGAAAACTTGAACTACGACCTTTTTCCAGTTCAGGCATGCAAAATAGCCGTTTTTATTTCTTTCTTGCTCCATTACTTTTCTTCATAAAATGGCCAAATTCATGTGTGTGTGTGTGTGTATATGCAAAGGAGGAGGGGGAGGAGGAAAAAGGAGGAAGGCAAAGTGTGCCAAAAAGCATTCATGTGAACATCGTCATTGCAGCAAAATATGCAACATTAGTCAGCAGTATACACACAACAGCAAAAATATGAAAATTCTCTACCAAAATGTTATAGTCAGTCCCTTTCCTCTAAAAAAGAAAAGATAAGAACTATACCATACCGCTTATATGTGCATGTATGCTGTATGTGTGCGGTATGGCATTTATGGTGAAAAATAATGTTAGCCTTTTTTAAATCAGATTCCTTTCCTTTCATTACACTTTCAAAATGGCTCCATTCTTCACACAGCAACAGCAGTAATGAAAGGGTGTAGTACAACAGAAGAAAAGCAAACAAAACATTCCTTCCTGAAAACTTTGAAAGGACTGTCATTTTTTTTTGGTGCATAAATGAACAAAAATAAGGATGAAAATGACATGTTTTATGTAAATAACGCCTGTAATATTATGCCAGTGACAAAATATTTTGAATATTTCACCCTGGAATATTGTCCACGTGTGCCCTGTTCGTTTTATCATC
>JAHZMZ010002622.1:0-13343 GCA_027743805.1 Lepidocyrtoides sp. E14 | reverse complement strand
AGTTGCCCGGTGGGCATGTACTTGAACAATGAAGGACAGTGTTTAGGATGTGGAGATTTAGACTGTTTGAGATGTCATGCGGAGCAACAGTGTTTAGAATGCCGAGAGGGAATGATGGTAATGGGAGGAAGATGTGTGAAACAGTGCGAAGATGGATTTTATCAAGGGGTGGATAATAAAGAATGCTTCAAATGTGCTAGTTTATGTACAAAATGTACGGGAGAAGGGGAATGCTTAAAGTGTAGGGCTGATGGAATGCTGCAGGGAGGACGGTGTCTACCTCATTGCCCAAATGGGTAAGTTCTATTTCTCTTTCATATTTTTGTTATGCTTAAAATTTGTAAACTGAACAGTACCGTATTTGTTTCCTAGGTATTTTAATGATGCCGGCACCTGCGTAACCTGCTCCTCAGCTTGCCTTACTTGTATAGGTCCCAAGGACAATGAGTGTGTCACTTGTGATTCCGGCAGAAGACTGACCAAACTGGGGACATGTGCCCCACTAAATCTTCAAACTTCCTCTCAAGCAGTGCTTTATACAAATGGTTCGTGTTCCGACGGATCTTTTTACGATTACAACTCAAATGACTGTAGGGCATGTCATCCCTCATGTTCCAGATGTACTGGTAAGTGATACAAGTGATACTGGTATGATCAATAATGGTATGATTTTAAACTTTGACCAATTTAATTAATTCGTGTTTGTAATAGGTGCTATGGCCATTCATTGTCGATCCTGTGTATATCCTCTAAGACTGGACCGAGGCATTTCTCGGTGTATACCCTGCTGTCTCAACGAGAACAGTGAAGATTGTTGTCACTGTGACGAAAAGAGACACTCGCAATCTTCCCCTTACAACGGTAAATTATATTTGTCATGACAATGACCAATGGTCAAATTGCCCCATTTTCTCAAAAAAAATAATTTGGTGTATTCTTTTCAGGTGAATGCCATTTTGTCTCCCGGCGAGTTTCCGAATCCGAGGAGCGTGAAATCAGCTCGGGAACACTGAGCGACAAGGTGGTTCTCATGTCTTTCTGGTTTACAGTTTTTGTCCTCGTTCTTGCCGTTATCGTTGTCTTCCAACGAAGCAAGCGGGGTAAGCATAGGAAGGGAGGAGACGTATCCTCTTCCATGAACTACTTCAACTCTTCTTCCACTCTTGGCGGTGAGGACGGAAATGCCTCTTCAGCCTTACTTGTAAATACCTCTTCCGTTAGTAAAGGTAGTGGACGATCTTCTTCATCTTCCTGGCGTCACCTCACTAACAACTCAACCAGTAGCACTACAAATAGCAACATTAGGTACACTCCGGTGAATTTAAATGAAGGTGGGGATTTCCAAGACGATGAGGAGGATGAGGATGACGAGGAGTATTACAATCAACAATTCATCAATAGCTATCCAAATAACCGTCAGCAAAACAAAAATGAGATTACAAACAGTAAAAGTCATCACCACAACAATAGTTATCGCTCCCCACAAAATTACAACAACAGTCGCAGACGAATGTTGGAGGAAATTGATGATGAGGATGAAGTAGAATTTGAGCATATTTTAAATTCACAACAATCCGAAGGAGTTCCTCTCGTTCTAAAGACTTAGCGGTTTTAAATAGTTTTAAGAAATAAATAATGAACCTAGTGATAAACTTAATTACATTATATTTTAAAAAGCTAATTAATTGACAATTGGTATGTCTTGAGGAAAACTTGCGGGCTTTTAAAAATTTAGCTGCCCTTCGACTAGTTCGTCGGTTACATTCGTATAAGTGTACATTTATAGTAAAACAAAACTGATTATGATACATGGCATAAAAATATGTACATGCATAAATGATACTTAAGTTTCGGTACTTGAATCGTCCTTTGTCAATCGAACAACTCGGCATCATCATTATAATTATTTAGCTGCATAATACAAAAAGTCATTATTATTAAAATACACAAGCGAGTAACGGTGCTGTAAGAAAAAAAGGATTCAATTTGAAACCTTGAAAATATATATCTACATTATACATACCTATTATTATATTATTACTTATTAAAGAGTCTTTGTGTTTTTGTGTTTGTCTTTTGCTCTGTTGTATTTACGAGAGTATAATATTCCTAGTTTTGAATTTAATGCATGTATATTTTATAGCGTAAGTTAATGTAACTGCATATATCTCTAGTACATTTAGTTTTAAATATTTTTAGTTTTTACCATAATGATGTTTATTTTACGTTCTAATAGTTAGTTAGACTTTGAACCATAATAATTAGTTAGAAAAAATGTTACTAAAGCTTTATGAAACAGTCATCTTTTATTCTGATCCTGTTATTTCATTAATGAGTAATTTTAAAGGAAGGTGTGCTGTGTGCTGAATGAAATAAAATTATATCACGTATGTATATTTTGTTGGAAAGGCATTTTTGTCCACGTTATTTACTGAAAATGCGACCATTAAGAAACTAATTAGGTGTGCTGCTGCTGCTTTACTATGTTTAGGGAGGAAAGATGACGAATATTTTAAAGATTTTTGCTTAATTCTTTCATTACAATTTAAAAGGAAATATTTTTAACTGTGTGATCTTTGATGTCCTATTAGTTACTTTTTAATTAAAATTACATATAGATTTAAGTATATTTTAAAAATTAAGTTCATAATTATAAGCATAAACATTATCAAATTGAGAATGTAAATACATACGGTTGCACGTTTTTAAAGATATTTTTACGCGTTGTGTATTATTATTAAATTAATTATCATCGCTTTCAAAGTTTGGTTGGATTTTAATTAAATATTAATAATAATAAAAACATCGACGTGAAAAGAAAGATGCCACATAGTTGCGGCTAAAATAAAAAAAGCCTTTGCAAAAATGTTTTTCAAAGATGATTGAATACTTTCAAAAAATTACACACTGATTAATTCAATTATGTTATTAAAAAACAGAATGAGTAAAGAAAAGAATAAAACCCGTATTTTTGATGCATATGTTGTCTGATAGTTGGTTTATTAACTTTTCTAAATTTCTGTTTATCATAAAATGTCATTTCTATATAAGTATTCAGATATTTACAAAATGTATATAAGGTCGCACTAAATTAATTGCGAGAAATTACACAATAATAATAACATTATTCACAATCGAAAAGAGAAGCAATCAAATACACCGAAATACAATAATATTCACAGTAAAAGATTTGGTTGGACATTTAATCTGATTCAATGTTTACTACGGCAAGTAAAGTATTAAGTTGACTCCATTAGCCCAATACAAAATCCCCAAGTTTAAAGATTTTAGAATTCAGCCACACGTAGACAAAATACAAGAGAAATGGTCTGCCAGCCTCCAGAAAACTATTCTTCATAGCTTATACATACAGTACTATTTATTATTGCTCTTCTGATTAATATTGTGAAAATCTAGATTTAATAAAGTGTCATGTCATGATGAGTTGAGAAAATCACCTAGCGGAAAAAGACATGAGGATTAAAACAACTTTGTAAGATCTGACTGGGGTCATACTTGTCACAGTATCGGTCCTCACCCTTATTTGTCTAGTCGAATTCGCTTATTGCTGACAGCTGAAAAGACAAGGGTAAACAACGTATGAGGTTTAACTTGAATGCACGTTCATGCCGATAAATTGATGGTGGAATTTTTTTAATAACATAGTTTGTATTTACCTTTCACAAGGCAGACTTCTGCTGGAATTCCATTTTCCACAAGAAAATCCAACCAAAGCTGTTGCTTCTCAGATAAGTGATCTCCTGGACCTTTTACCTCGACAAAAAGCACCTTTCTGTTAGCGTTTTGGACTATATTTGTAGGTATTTGCTCAGCCCATACATCTTTCCACACAACTAAATCTGGAAATCCGCTGGAGTAATGACGATAATTTTTAGCGAGTCTTTCACAAATGTCAGCAATCATTTTAGATCCCATTGCTCTCATTAGTCTTTTCAGCTTCTCAACATCATCTTCAAACATGCCCCAGTTGACAATGCTTAGTTTTTTCTGATGCTGTGTCCAAATTTCATCCACGATCCCTAACAAGTCCTCCATTGATAAGACATTACGTATCAAAGTGAGTTTCTCATCTATCAAGCTCTTTCGGCGATGGTAAAAGTCTTCAAAGTGAAGGTCCAAAGGAAACGGCTGGTAACGATGGTGAAAAGCGTCTGGTATTCCATCGGAGAAAATTACGTCCCAAAACAAAAGGCCATATATAGTTGTCACGGTAGAGCCTTCACCGTGAATACCACAAGTATAGCCATGCTGATCTACGTAGTAATCAATGACAAATTCCTCCACAGAAGCCATGCGCTTCGATCCTGTAGAGTCTTGTCGACTGATGAAAACTGACTTTCCTGTAGCACCAGGTCCCTTATCCAGTTTTTCTCCACTGATGGTAATCGTAGGAATGTCATTCTTTAAAAACAGCGTCTCCACCTCCTCGTTTGAAACTTTGTCATCCTTCAACGAAATAACCTGAGTTTCTACATTATCAGTTGTGTCCTCTTCGGTGGCTTCCTTATCATCACTGTCATTTTCACTACTCTCGTCTACATATCGTTTTTTTCTTGTCAATGTTTTCCTGCTCGTTTTTCTCTTGGGTTGCACATTCGCTTTCGAAGGAAGAACGGTTTTTTTCTTGACATTTTTGCCCTTTTTCTGCAGGTTAGCCGTTGTCTTTGCCAAACGCTGGCTTAGGGCTAGCCTATGATTTTCCTTTAAATGCTGATCTTTTAAAGCTTCTTCTAGTAATTTTTTGACATCTTCCTTGCTTTTTCTTAGATGAGTTTCGCTATTTATTACTAATCTTTCCCACCATCTCCCCCTATAATTGGTGAGATACGTTGACTGACTAAGTAGAAAATGTATTAGTTCGTTAGCTTCTTTGAATCTTTTAGATTTCTGAAAACCATCTACTCCTAACCACAAGATATGAATATATACGGATGCTGCCGTGTAAATTCTGAGAAACGAAGGCAGTCTTGAGTCGTGTTTTTGAGCAGCTTCTCGATTCAGATAATTTTCAAGAGAAGATTTAGCTTGGGAAGCAATACTGACTACTTCTGTCCATTCCTTAGCTTCAGAAAAAGCGACTAAATCTGAATGAAGTGAAAATGCGTTGTGAAACTGAATAAGATGTTCCCGGGAAGAGTAGACCCTAACGGACTTATTGATGGTATATGAAGGATATTCCATTTGACCCATTTGATTGAGAAGAACGATCAAGAGTTGATTACTGGCTTGGTCATTTTCTACTTCCCAGTAATGAGGTGGTGAATGTAAAAGGAATAGCCTGGAAAATAGCAGTTTTGAATGCGGCGATACTCTAAAGGCAGGTCCAAGCTCAGTTAAAGCGTGTTTTAAAATTGCTGAGGAGGAGCCAGCACCGGTAAGGGTATTTTGATTTTTCAGGGAGGACAATAAAGTACGTTTAAATACTTCCTTTGTTTTCTTTGATGGATTTAACATCATTTTCTTTGACAGGCTCGCCAGTTTGCCCAAGTCTAACGTGTCCAGCACGTCTTCTAATGAGCCACAGTTTGTAGAGGAAATTTGTTCTATGAAACCTTTCGACTGGAGCTCAGAACAAGCTTCAGTGAGATCATCTGGGAGTTCTTTGTTTTTATTGTTAAGTTTTAAAATTGGTCGCCAGCACCATTTTCGTTGGAACAGTCGCACGTACAAATGTTGTGCGTCGATGGACAATGTGACAAAGTCTTGAACTAGCCGATGGTCTTCGGTATGTATCAGGTGGGAATGGAATGTGTCGGTAATAACCTCAGTCAAAATGGCCAGAAAATTTCGAAGAAAATAACGAGCCTGCCCACCACTACTGGCTGTTGTAGAGGGTGTGATAAAATCTAGTTTTCTCTTTGTAGGGCTTTGACTACCACTGCGAGGAGAAAGCGCATTTTTAAACGTTGACCTGGAAGATGGTGATAGTGATGATCCCGAATTTAATGCCGTGTCTAGAGATGCCTCGGAGCTAGTACGCTTTTTGCTGAGATGACGAATTGGCGAGAATTTGTTGAGCTGAGATTTTGGAGATATTTTCCTTGGAGATTTGAACGTTGTCTGAAATTGAATATGCTCGAGAGGTTCTGTACTGGCCGCTCTTGGAACACTGTCATGGTGAATATGATTTTCTTTATCTGGTGTGGACAGAAGAGGTGACAACAACGACTGTTTTTCCTTATCATCATCATTACCACTGAAAGAACTTTGTGAAGAACGAATAATTTCATCAACGTCAATTTGAGAGAGAACCTCGTCTCCAGAGGAATCATTCTCGCTGAAAGGACTGTAAGAAATTGAGGGTGGTTTTGAAGTACATTTTTCTTGAGATAATCTTACAAATTCATCCACGTCAACCTGAGATAAAATTTCGTCGCCAGAACTGGCTTCACTATCGTTGTTACAATTATCGTTGGCCAACGCTGAAGAAACAATTGATGATGTTGCTGGTGGAGAATAATGAGAAGCACTTGAAGTTGTAGCTGGTTCTGGCTCTGCTCCTGCAACTGGTTCAGTTTTTATCGCGCATTTTTTGTCGTCCTTATTATTACCTGCTTTATCATCTTCATCAGATGAGCTAATCAGGTCAATGAGTTCCTTGGGGGCTGGAGGTGGCGGTGTGAGAACTTCTACTTCAGTGTAGTCGCCATCGTCAGTCCACTTTGATCGACGAAGAGGTTGGGTTGATCTTGGTGTGGAGGTACTTGGAGTAGAAGAGGTATCTGAATTATTACTGTTGTTGCCTAGTAGTTGAGGTCTGAAGAAAAACTGAGTAATTTTTTTCTGATTCTTGTCAGGTTCTTTCTTGAAACGATTGTTTCTTCTCATTTTGGGGGGAGTTGGTGTTCCTAATGTCCAAGAATTGCCAAAAACGCGTTATTTAAAATATACAAGATAATAATAATAAATTTTTAAAGGCAACTTTGCACATTCGCAACGTCTGAAACAGTCAAACACGTAAAAAATTGGTCAATATTAAAGTTTTGAGATTTCACTACGCAGTGTCTCGAACACTAGTAGACGACAAAGGATTAGCAGCCGTAGCTGCCTTACTTGTAACGACAGAAATGTCGCCAGCGGTGATGTAAGCAAATTTCCTTGACCCCACGTCAATGATAAATCCTCTCACTCTTTACAGTGCTGTTTTTTTCTATTGCAAATGAAATTTAAAATTCCGCTTTCATTTCTCTTCAATCAGTCAATTACCATGTAAATGAGCAACAGTTATTGGAGAAAAACTCACCGACAGCCTAATTGCCGCTGTTTCCACTTTTTCAGTTCAACGACAATAATGAATCCACTGAAGCCTTCCGCGTCCATCAACAAACATAACTGCAAAATGTCTGACGAACCACTGCAAACTATTACAAATTTAACCAAAAAATGATAAATATTCTAGTTTAATGTATTTACATTTATGCAGTTTGATAGTTTGTTGAAGTGTCTTATTCGGTATTTACGTGATCTTCAAATCAACTTAACTCCATCCATTTGATAATAATAAAATAAAATATCTGTAAACATTACTTTTACTTTATTGTTGATTTTTAAGTATAGTCCAACAATGCGACCATTTTCTCCATCAACAATCAAGCAACTTGTTGCTTCAACCAGCAAGCGAAATACCAAACGAAGTCAAGTGTTTTTTTTCAAGCCAACAAAAGCCAAGCAACAAAACGAAGATGAGGGAGGTATAGGAATAGAGTTAGGTAAGTACAAAGTAGTAAAGGGTAACTAGGCCAGTCAATCAGTCACCAGTCACCACCACATACATACCTATCCTATAGTACGCTTTTATAATAATCTCATCGTGCGTAGCGTTGTTACTAAACTAACCTGAATCAGGTTACAGTTTACCTGATTGAATGATGATGTACAAATGGGATAGGAAAAATCAAACTCTTTCTCTTATAGGAATATAATGGATTCTTTTCAATCTGGCATGGCGCCTGATGACTAAATCATTGCTTGGGGTCATGTAAGATGGAAAATTTATGTTTCACACATATAATCAATCTATTCTATGGCTTACTTTTGGCTTTGTTCACTCAACGAACTAACGAACACGAAAAGGGGGATAAGAGGTACGGTACGGTAATATTTTATGGGTTTGGGTTACATATTATTTTTATGATTACATATTTTATCATCATAATTTTTTTAACGCTGTACATCAGCCTAGTTTGCATTTTATACTCATTTTATGCCAATATTGATGATTAAAATTGAAATCGAAATTTGGCCATTTGGCTTCAAACTTCTTTTGACCTACTATGACCGCTTTTTACGAATTTGACTTTTAAGCATAAGGCAAGAGGCCATGAAGCGTAAAGTAAGACGTTCCTTACGTCTTAGTTTCCGTAGTAGCAACGGAATCCTTACAAATTTTGTCTGTAATATCCTGTAAGAAGGTTTTGGTTTTTACGGATTACAAAGTATAAATAAAAAAGAAACTATAGAATAAGGAGCGTCTTAAAGAAGCAAATAATTTGGCAGAGAGAACCATTAGCAAAATCAGAATTTGAAACTTACTACTTGCGTAATAGGTAAGCAAAATCATGCGTGCTGTGATACGTTACGGCAGATCAAATACTCCCCACAAAAATTAATGATGCAGTTGCCAACGACGTTGGCTAGTAACAAGTTTTTCAGTTGTCATGCTTACCTATTAAACCTATGCTTCTTAACTATGAAAGTTCGTAGATTGAAGATAGTAAGTTTCAGAAGAACAGAACAATAAGAGGAGCAAGGTATGCAAATAAGATTCACTTTTTAAATTTTGTCTTTATTCATTAGCAAATTTTAACTTATCCAATTGATCCACTATCCTGCATTGTACATTAAGTTCTTAATTCTACTGAAATGTGGAGATATCGCACCTTATCTGCAGATTAGACTAAATATGGAAAACTACATAGGTATTTACTGGAATGTAAAAGTGACACCCACAAATTCAAGTGATTATTAATCACTGATTATGTAATCTGTATTATACAAAAATGATTACAAAAATACCACAATGTCGTTTTTTCTAACTGGCTGACCGTACACGTTCAATTGCAGAATTTTTTTTGAAACTGATTTGTTATGTTCAATTAGTGCAATGCAAGTTGTATCAATACAATTATATTGTTGTTGTGCCCTGCACCAGTACCTAGTCGGTAGAAATCACATAATAGATATATTACATAATACTTAGATTGTAAAAACATTTAAACAAACAAACGAGAAAAATAAAACGCCTTTATTGTACAGAGCTTACATTTTTAGTTACACATTGTGGATAATAAATATATTAATCTTTTTGACATAATATTTACAAAAACTCAACGATCATGACGGTTAACACACAATCAAATCAAAAAGTTTGAAGTAGAATTTTCATTTGGTAAATGCACATACGTATGATAATTTTAATATTAATAAGGTGCAATTAATTCTTAACTAAATTTATTTGGTGTTTGATTAAAATCATAATTTTTGGTTGCGATTCAATTAACTGCTCTACAATTAAGCAAGCATTCCTGCAAACCACACAGCACAACACAATTTATCAAGGGTATTTTTTCAACAATGTTTATAAGGAAATGTGATGAAAGATTTGTTCGTTTTGTCATTGAAAGAGATGTGCAGTTTTCAATAATTTATTATTGCTTTGTAGACAGTTAGTCAGGTACATACACAGGCAGATATTTAGATTTACATGAATGTTATAAATGTAGTTTTAAAAAACATATTGGTGTTGGTGCTTTGGTTGGTAAGTATAACAAAGGTGACTCAAAAGATATAATTATGTTACAACTCAGCAGATCTAATTTTGATGAAAAAGTTTAAAAAATTTGTTTGACCATAAACAATACTTCAGAAAGAAGAATCAATTATTATCCACTACAATAATTATAACAATAATTAATAATAATCTCAAAAGAATCTCTCAATTTTCCACTTTGTAGCAATATCTTTTCTCAGTTATCCTTTTTTGCCTTTGTCTTAGTCTTAGCACCAGCACCACCCCCATTGTTGCTTCTAGACCTTTCCGCGTACATCAACACAAACAGTGGTACTAGAATGGACACTGCTCCAACGTAATACGCAATATCAGGTCCGTACCTCCAAAAGATTGAAGATGCGGCCAAAGGTCCAAACACTCTTGCCAGGGCTCCTAAACTTCTAAACGTGCCGATAGCTACTCCACGTTCATTTAATCTGGGAACTCTTCCACCAATCATAGAAGTCATTGAAGGACCACAAACCGCAGAGCCAACAGAGTAGCAAAACAAGCCCGTTCCAAAAGACGTGACGTCAGGTGCGCGTGCCAAGATAAGAAATGCTGGTATCATGAAAAGCATACCAGTCATTGCAGCTGAATGCTCCATCCATGGTTTGAGACGACGTGTAACGGTGCCTTGAAGGAATGCCATAAGCACGCCCAAAACTGTGAACATTTTTCCTTGCTCTGCCCTAGTAAAACCAAACCTCGTTTCTGTCAAAAAGGTCAATGTAAATTCCAGCCCGCTGTAGATAAAAATGTAGAGAAAGTAGGCAAAGCCAAGTCCTCGAAGATTCTTTCCCACAGACACACTTTTGAATGCAAACAGATGATTAGGTAGCACATAATGTTGGACATCCGCCATTTTGGCAGTGAAACTGTGTGCTCTTTGTGAAATCTTGAGGGTTTCCTCCAGCTTCCATATTATAATCAGTAGAGACAGTGTAGAAAGCGCAATGCATGCTAAAGCAGCTTCTTGGAATGTTCCCGACTTCCACGGGAAAAACGCCCCAATTGCAGGTCCTACGACGAATCCAACTGAGAATGCTATCCCTATGAACGCCATGCCTTTCGGACGTTCATCAGCAGGAATATCATCACAGATGATGGTCGTTGTAAGGCTCACATTTGCACGTGCTAACCCACTTAACAAACGGGAAAAGATGAAGAGAACAAACGTTGACGCGAACAACCAGAAAACATGGGAGGCGATGATTAGAATCATACACAAAATCAAAACTCTTTTTCTTCCAACAACATCCGAATATGCACCTAATAAAGGCGCTGAGAGGAACTGCAGAAAGCAAAAAGCCGAGCCAAGAATCCCTCCCATAAGTACGGTATCCGATTCTGCGGAAGGTGCGCCAATCTTCTCACCAAGAGAAACGCAAAGGTTCTCAAACACACGATAGGCTCCAGTCGTGTCTGTTTTCTTGTAGTGAGTAAGAATGGACGGGAATAAGGGAAGTATCATGGTGAAACCAATGAGATCAATGAGAAGAGCAATTGTAGCCACTGCCAACGTCTTTGAAGAGGATTGAGTAGTTTTGGTCGACGGCGAAAACGAAACTCGCTTTCCATTTTGCATATTGCCCTTTCTCTTGGTAGGGGACGAGCTTGCAATTTCATCTGCGTAACGACGCTCTGCACTACGAGTTGTGACTCCCATTATTTTCCTGCAAAAAATCAAACAGCACTTTTTAATTTCAAGGTCAAATAAAAGGAAAAACTGAAAAGGAAATTTGACTCATTTAACTGCTAAACTGCTTTTTGTCAGCCGTATGCATATCAATGTTACTCTATATATTTTGCACGAGTTTTTAGACTTCATCAAAAGCTGATGAATATAAAATCAATTCAGATCTCACCTTTTAATACTGTGAAAAAACTGTATGAACGAGTACTGCCGATTACTTATCCTCAGCAAACATCCATTCGTTATTCGTTGTACGGATTAACGTCAGCTTAATAGCAATATCAGCAAACGCATTCATCAAATTTTTGACGTCACGGTATTTTTCAGAAAATGGACGGCAACATCGGATTCGGAGAGATTTACGTATTTGTTGCTGCGCACACATGTATTCACAGCAACCAATTTTACTTTAAATCTGCGCACGCCTCTTTCAGTCACCCTGTCAAAATAAAAAAAATACAATGAAACAAACGTCATCACAAAAGCAACATTTTCGCATGTTCAATTGAAATGTTGAATGTGTAATAAATTATTAATAACCAATAAGGCAACGCTGATAAAACAGCAGATACAACAGTCCAAACAAACATTTCACGGCAATTTTAATAGCAAATTATGGAATTAAAAATTTCGCGTTTAATCATGAATTAATCGCTTCCTGATCTGGTCTAACTCTATCATACAATTTCAATTCATACGCTGCTCGCTGCTCAGCATTGTATGTATGTATGAATGCATCATACAAAAATGTAGAATGTGTTATAGTTATAAATGGAAAGCTGAAAGTTATTTTGAGTCAAAAATACAAATATGTGAATGATATAAATTGATAATGCAAATTTCCGTATCACCTGTCACTGTTACCTACACTCTGTAAAAGGCTGACAAAGGCTCATGTACCAGCCGTTCTTATGTCTTACACTATATTATTCAACAGCGCATTAGGTCTCTCTGATAAATTTTCAATGGTAATCGTAGCGTAGATCGTATATGATAAAGGTTATAATTAATTGGTTATGAATCACCCATCATACAGACAACTCATAAATATTTTATTTTACTAATTCCCATTTCAGGAATTGGGCAACTTTCTATTCAACGTATTATTTATTTACCTGTCCACACGGAAGTTTCTGCTATCGATCTCCAATCACCAGTAGAAACTGTAGTAGCAGAGCATGAAGCCTCCAAAATTGATAAAAACTTTTCACTAACACGATAGATAAGCACAAAAATAAATGGCACGGTAATAATAATAGTCCTTCTATTGCCTATACCATTTAGCGCTAGCAGATCAGGCACTGGAGCTCACCTCAGCCATACACATGCATACATGCGGAGCTCGCAGGATAACTGGACAACTACCAAATGGACAGTTTTTCCTGGAAAAACTAAAGGAGACGAAAAACATACGACGACGCAACGATAAACAGCAATAGGACAATATGGGTATTGCAAAGGCTAAATATAATTTTGAGCTGAATGAATCTCCAATCAAACTAAAAACACAACAACACTACCAGTGCTCACTCCTCACAAATTGAGTTTTTAGTTGTCAAGTCAAGTGTCAAGTAACTGATGAATGATTGGATTGATGATGAATTTCAACTACGAAATCTCCTAGCGACTAACGTAGCGAATCGAACTCGACCAGATAGTTAGTACTAGGCAAAACGGAAGTTTTCAAAATATTCCTACCTTCATCAACAGGGACATGGAATGAGGTTGATCATACGATCCGATTATCATCCTGTCCTCTCGTTCTCCCCTTTCAAATTCATAAAATTTAAATTCAGTCAGTACAGAGCACTTGCTCTCTACCAGTTGTCCTGCCAATGTTTAAAATCATTCCGCTCC
>JAHZMZ010002621.1:0-14166 GCA_027743805.1 Lepidocyrtoides sp. E14 | reverse complement strand
GGCTCGGGTTTTCTTAATAATAATAATGATAAGCATATTATGTGGATGTTGTAATGTAATATGCATACGCAATCGACGATAAAATGTGTATGAAATATTTTTATTATTTTTACCTAACTGCAAAGACGACAGCTCAACCCCTTTAAAGCCATTTAGCTTATACTTAAGTGGTTGCATTGTTGAAGCGTGAAATGGTGTGTAGGTTACGGCAATAAAAGGGCATTACTGGCGCACTACTCTAATTCTCACACTGGTCATCAGACGCACGTTTTTCCTCTGAATGAAGAAACTGAAATAATAATAACAATGTAAATATTTCTACAATAAATGGCATAACAATGACATTGTTAAAAAATGTTACAGTAATTGTCAGTATTGTTGCTGCTGTAGCAATATTTATGTAGGTATGCTAATAAGCCTACATTTTTGTGAAAAAATGGTGTAATCCCAGGTAACAATAATGAGCAATAAATTATGTTTTTTTTTTTCTTTTTTTTTAATACAGGGTTTTGACGATTACCATCACTATCAACAGTATCGTCCGCCACCTCCACAGTATCAGCCACCACCACCAGTGGTAAAATCCTCGTCGTCCTCCTCGAGCTCGTCAGTTTTGGGCAAGTTTCTAAAATTAGGGAAATCCAAAAGTGATGCGGGAAATGGAGGACTGGGCGGCTCGGGTTTTCGTTCTTCGTCCTCCTCCTCGTCAATACTATCCGCTGCTGCTGCTTCTGTAAGTAGAAGTGGCAGTCGAGGTGGTGGTAGTGGGGGTGGAGCAACGTCATCAAATAGTGAATCGTGTGAGCTGGATGATTTCCGGCTGAGTCCTTCCGTGATTTCTCGAGGACCTGTGCAGAAAATGGTGCATAACAAAGCGAGTAAAAAGGACGTGAGCAGGTCACACTCGTGGATTTATGGAAGTGTCAAGCTAGCTTCAGATTTACCGTTTGGATACGGCGATCAATTTAGTACTTTTCAAGGTGGAGGTGAAGAGCAAATGATGGAAGGTCAGCATCATTACGGACATGGTGGTCCACCCGGTGGTGGTGGATCAGCTCATCATCAACAAAGTCATTATCTTCATACCCATGGTCTTCAAGCGATGCAAATCCCTAGGTGCCAATTAGATTATTCTTGTACCTGTGACTGTGGTGACGGTGGGGAAAGGGGTGGAGGAGGCAGAGATTTTATGGGGATGAACCCTGGAGGAAGTGTTCGCAACGGTGTCCCTTCCTCTCGAAGGGGAAAACCACCTTGTCAGGGTTGTGCGCGTGAAATGGCAATGAGGTATGCCTTACCTAGTGGATCGAAAGGTGGTGGCGGCGGCGGTAGAGGAACAATTAGTTCCCCTGGTGGCAATTCTTCCGAGTCAATTATGAGTTCTGTGAGAAAGTTAACATGGAAAAGTTTAAAGCAAGTGGTCAAGAAAAGGCCGAGTCTGGAAACACTCAAGAAAATGCCACCACAGCAGCAGCAAATAATGCCACCTTCAGAATACCTGAGTGCTCCAATAGTTCCCAAGCCATACTTAAGCCCTTCTGCTGTAGCCGCTGCCTCAGCAACACAGCAAAATCAACAAATGGTGATGGTGGAAAGTGGTCCAAATATGAACCCTATGGCAAATCCACAAAGTCATTATGGCCACGGTCATGTTCAGTCTCCACCAATGTCACCACAACCCCATACGCCTATATCCCCACCTCCGTCACACTATTCCGCAAATCCAGATTATTTTTTTCCCGAAAAGAAACAATTTTTCGCCAGTTGTAATGACATTTACGAACGAGGTGGAAATAATGTTGGTCCACCATCTCCCCCAAATCATGTGACAGCGTCGGTTCGAGTCCGACCAAAACGGACGCGTCAACCCTGGCAATTTCCTAGTGCTGCGCCATCCTCAGAGTTTGGACCTATTCCAAATTACGAAGAGGACGGTGGACAAGGAAACCCTTCTGGTTTATATCATTCCGAGTGGGATCTGCGAAATGTGATGAGTTACGACATGTGGATGAATGCCACCAGTAATGTTAAGCCAAGAACGGGAACAACAACGGCTTCACCCGCTCCCAACACCGTTTCTGTTGGACATTCCAATAGTAGTAGCGCAGCATCATCTTCCAAGCATTCCACCCGCTCCCATTCTGCGGACGCGAGGCACTATCATAGCAGTGGAAACTTGAATGTGCCACCCCCCGATTACGGGAACCCCAGTGATTTACCTACAACATTCCGCCCCCAAAAACAAACAGCGTCTTCTTCCTCCAAGAAGGTAATCACAAATGGAAAAGGTTCCGTATCTTCCAGCAAGTCGCTAACTAGTCTTCACTCTCCATTGCCATCGTCATCATCTTCCAGTTCCACGACGAAAGGTGGTGGATCAATTTCCAGTTCCCACTCAAGCGATACGTTGAAAATTTCTAGTTTTGCGAACACACCTTCAAATCCAAACAAGCCTGCCGGCTCTGCAGGAATTGTAAAACGTGGCAGCATTCTTGCCGCTGATGTGACAGCTTATCAGCTAATAAAGCAACAAACGAAAAAAGGTGGAGGCTCAGCAACGCAGAATTCCACAAAGTCATTGTCATCCTCAACATCTTCGTCATCAAGACAACCTGGTATTCTTAAAAATAGTAATAAACAGCAGCATCAACCCTCACCCATTGAGATTGAAGACGCTTTCAGTGAGTCCAGTGATGATCTTAGCGACAACGCCATAAATGGTCCATCTTCTGAGCAACATGGTCGCAATCATCACAGTGACACCTCTTCAATAAAATCCCGAACAAGTAGTAAAGGCAGCAGCACGACCAATTCTGCAAAATCAAATGGCTCTGCTGGTGGTCTTGGTGTTCGCATTGCTGGGCAGGGAATTCGAATGGCTCCAAACAGTAAAAACACCACAACCACTATGGTTACAGCTTCTCCTGGTCAAAAGTCGCCTTCTTCATCAGTAACAATGATAACCACATCGGCTTCAGTGACAGCAGCAGCAGCAGCTTCGTCAGAGTCAGATACAGACGTTTGGTCAGACTGTCATGCCGACTCACCACCACAGACAAGTCATCAGAAACGGATTAATGGTGCCACCACCATGGTAACGACTTCTGGTTCAATGAAGCAACAAAGTGCAATAAGTTCTTCCTGCAACAACGGTAAAAGTTTGCAGCAAAACAATAGTAACAAAACTGCCAGTGTGAAAGTGAACGGTGCAAACGTTAGTGGCACTACAGGTAAACGTCAAACTTTTGTTACATTCGAAAAGCAACCACCTGCCCCACCACAACTGCCGCCCACAGCAGCAGCAGTTATAAAGCAACACCAACAACAAAAGTCATTTCATGAGGCTGACATGGAATTTGAAGAGTATGAGGTGGACCACAGGAAAAGAGAGAGAGAGGAAGCAGCAGCTTTAACAGCACCACCACCACCACCACCAACTCAAAAGTCATCAGGATTAAAATCTGATAACGTCGTTAGCTTAAATGTGGCTTCCCCCGCTTCGTCGTCATCGTCCACTTCCGGCAACCATCACCAACCACAGCAAAAAGCCACTTACATAAAGCACACAAAAGCATCATCCTCGTCTACCAGCTCGTTAGTCACTTCCTCTTCTTCGCCATCATCAACAAAATTCGGTGCATTGCGCCGTCGAAAAAGCCGAAACTCAAATGTGGCAACCAGCCCTGGTAAACTTTTGCAGGAGACAATTTACGAAGAAGAGGATCCGGACGGGGGAGATGATGGAAATGAAAATAATAATAATAATGATAATGACATTTCCATTCAAAGAGGTCAAAGTCCTCATCATCTAAATCATTCATCAAAATCCTCAACGGATCGTCGTCATCATCATCATCAGCAGCAGCAACAGAAGCACTCTGTGAAAATCATGGTGGGCGCAGGTGGCACTCCTGGTACCACCATCACTCCTGTAAAACCAATTTTAAAAAATCGAGAGAATAATCATCAGCGAAGTACTTACGAAACACCTGTCGTCACCGCTACGAATAATAATTCAACAAACAGTAATGGCAATGCATACAACAATAATAATGCCGTTACCAACAATGACGGCAGCTGCAACAATGACTCCAACAACTATTTTGTCAACAGTAATAATAACAAAAATACCAATAGTAATGGCACGTATCATCATTCTAATCAAGAGATGACTGATTCCGCCACTGACCAGCAGCAAATCTACTTTGACTCTAGCGTCTCAACAGCGAGTGCCAAGAAGAAGGTGCAGTTTGACCAGAGCAAAGTGGTTGTTTGTGGTGGCTCAAGTTCTTCTGGTTCTGATGCAGGCAGCGGTCCAGAAGAAGAGCCGGATCACTATGACTATGAAAATGACGATTCAGATCAGTGGAGCAACAAATCAGAAGATGAGGATGAACAAGTGCAGCAACATCAGCAACAGCACCTGTCAAATCCTCCTGCTGCTACTCATCATCATCATCATCCTCCTCCTCCTTCTCAGCAAAAAATTATTCAAGATGGCTTAACCGATAACGCCGCGTCAGCAGATCGAAATGGTGCTCCTCGAGCTCGCAGTTTATTTGAGGAGGAAGTTGTTCGTAAAGCTGCCTCGTTTGCTCGCTCCCGTCAGTTGAAAAGGGAGCAAGAAGAAAAAAATGGTGAGCAGGTAGTAGGAGCAGCTCATGGGGATAAAATCTCCATCATCGCTGAAAATAATAATAATAGTGGTAATGTCAACAACCTTCATCATCATCATCAACAGCAGTATAGAACGAACCCACAGCATCGCAGCAACGGTGATTGTAGTAGTTCTGTAGCAAAAACCACTACGACCACCACAGCAAGTTGCAATAATAAAAAAGTAACAAATTCCCAGGGAAACAGTAGCACCAACGGAACCAGTAGTAGCAGCAGCAGCAGCATAAAAAGCAATGGGACTGCCACCACCACCAGCACCATTATCACTTCAACAATGCAAACTTGTCACAATAGTAACAATAAAAATGCTACTCCTACTAGAACCAACAACAATAGCAATAATAATAATAATAATGCAGCGAGACTGACCACTTTTCAGAATGGAAATAACAATTCAACTAAACAAACAGGTAAGCAGTGCAGTGTTTTCGCAAAGAAAAATGTAAACGATGATGGTATTATTTTAAAAAAATATAAGAATGAAATGTAGCTATAAATTATATTGTACCTGCATATTTTTTTATAGTTTTTTTTTTGCTTTGGTTGCTTTCTCGTCAATATTGTTTTGCATTGTTAATGCGACAAGGAAGAGGTTAGATTGTAAGTCATGTCTTGAATTGTCTTGGAAACAAAGACACTTTTGTCTGATACACTGCGTCCATTTTCTTGCAGAGCTTTCTCTCCACTAAAACCTTGCACTACTTTCTCCAGCACACACAAAGGACGCAGAGCTTTCTTTCAACCTTTCCTAATATCGATTCTACCACTAGATGGCGACATCACACATTGCATGCTTGTATCGCATTATTCCTTTTTTTAAAAATAAACTAACAAGATAACTACTCACTAACACGGCTTTCATTTCAAAAATAACATTTGGTGAAAAATGGAAGAGAATGAAAATTGTAAAACGTGCAAGTACATTTTCTTTTATTAAAAAATGTTTTTCCAGGGAATTCGTCCGACAATGTTTCACAACAAGTTGTAATAAATCCCAACTCCCTCTTGTTTCATGACACCACCCGCATTCGTCTAAATCAAGCCCGACCTGCACTTCACGACAATACTTTTAAGCTTCCAAACGGAAATTCAAATGGCTGCTCACCATCAACATCAGCTTTATCATCAACGTCAAATTCTTCCTCGCCAAGAAGTGGACGGGGCATTACGAGACTCAAGCAAAGTAACTCGTTTCGCTCGGTCAGTTCTCTTGCGTTACGACCTAGAGAGCCTCCACCTCCGCCACCAAGTTTTACTGCGGCTTTACAACAAGCTAAAGGATCTTTGGCTTCAATGCCGGCACGTTTACACAAAGCGTTGTCTACAAGCACACTTTTGTCAAAATCCACAGAAAAATTGAACCACTTGAGCATCAGTGGAGCTTCAAGTAAAGGTGGTAGCCAGCCAAGTCACTACGGGCCTGGAGGAAGACTGCTTCCTTCAAAAAGTCAAATTAGTTTGCCAATGGGTTTCACAACTACTTCAAAAACGGCTGGT
This sequence comes from Lepidocyrtoides sp. E14, assembly GCA_027743805.1. Classification (NCBI taxonomy): domain Eukaryota; kingdom Metazoa; phylum Arthropoda; class Collembola; order Entomobryomorpha; family Entomobryidae; genus Lepidocyrtoides; species Lepidocyrtoides sp. E14. Next base: position 7,992 of record JAHZMZ010002621.1, on the reverse strand, counting down.
CTATTGGCTTCATCATCTGTAACCAATGTCAGTCAGGCAGTTTCCATGGAGACGCTTCAAATGACGACTGCAGCCAGTCATACAAATATTTCCGTAAGCGCTTCACCCAAAAAAAGAGATGGTCGCTTGAGCAACAAAAATTGTTCCTCATCAACGTCTTCCCTAGCCTCTCGCAGCAAAAGTCTGACAGATCGGTGCGAAGCACTGGAAAAGGTTCTCCGAGAGCAGAAAAAAGTGGAAGAGGTTGAATACCGTGCATCGCCTGTACTTTCACCAAAGTTGAGACCTGCACCTTCTCTTCCCTCACTGGTGTCACATTCTCTGCCAAAAGACGATATGGATTCCAAGAGCATTGAGATTGTGACAAAAGAGAATGATGTCAGTGAAATCAGGATATATTCTGCGAGTACTACAAGTATACAACATAACACTTCTGGTGGATCCTTCGATGAAAATTTACCATACCAAGGAATAATTTACGAAAGTACTAAAGTCATGATGACATCCTCCGAGTCAACAACGCCTCCAACACCGATTAAATCAAAAGTTCCACCTCCACGACCTGCACCACCAGAAATTCATTATGCAGCAACAGATTTGTTTCCTTCCACACCTCAGCAACCGCAACAAGCTTCTCCATTACCACCAGCCACTCAAAAGGTTTCCTCTCCAAAGTCATCGCCACCACCACCAATATCAACTACTGTTGCTCCCTCCACCACAACTTTCTCCCATCCACCTCTTCCTCCAATTCCGAGTGAAAGTGAATATGAATGCACTGGAAAGTCTGTAGTTTTAATTATTGACAATAACAAAAAGCCAAAACAATCTTCAAATGAGGAAAATACGCCATTAACCAATTATAGTCAGCCAATTGACAGTCTACCTCGAGGAACCTCGAGAAATCATCATCCTCTACCACAAATTCCACTTCCTTCCGTTCCACCTCAAGATGACTTGGGTGAACCTTTATACGACGATGTTATTAGTCACCCTGTCGTTTCAGAAATGATTTCAGCACCACCACCTGTTCCAAAATCAGCTCCATCCTTGGCAGGGTCCGTAGGAAGAAAATCACTCAAGGGACTTGTCATTTCCCCACCTCATCAACTTGGCGAGCTTCCTCCCTTGCCACCTCCACCTGTACCACCTCATCGTACACCCATGCCTCCAAATACCAAAAGCACATTGCCATCATCAACAGCAACTACAACAGTTTCCTCCACAACTGTCAAAGCTCACGAAGTTATATCCTCCACGCTACCTTGTTTAGCTTGTCCACCTTCCCTACCACCACCAAATCTTCCTTCCAAATCACTCTCTGAATTCCACAATCGACCTCTGGTCATCCAAGAAAATGAAGAGGAGTCCATTTTGGAAGAAGAAGTTGACAATTTGTACAATGACATTGCTACTCCATCCAGTACCATGAAAAGTAGTACAGCCGCTCAATTTGCCAACGCAATGAAGGAAGCATTTCTCGGTGCTATTGGTGGAGGAAACGGAGGAAGCAAGAGGAATTCTGGCGATTTTAGTGACAGGCGATCGGTCCACAGTACCGGAAGTGGTAGCTCCGTTGGAAATGCAACCACCACTGCCAAGAAATTAATTACTTCCTCAATGACAGCAACCGTAGAGCAGCAGCAGCAACAACAATCCTCAGTTGATTTACGATGACACTCTCTCCATAAGTTCCAGTGGTGGTGGTAGTACATCTTCTTCTAGTTCTTGTGGAGGAGGAAGCAGAATAATTAATCATCATCCACCTACAAAAAAGACAGCAGTAGCTGTAGCAGCATCAGTAGTGCAACAGCAGATGGTTCCCTTGCCACTGCCACCGTCACAACAACTGTCAAATAAATCACTAAATGAGTTGAATGAAGAGGATAATGAGGAGGAACCTCTTTATGATGACGTGCTCAATCTTACCGAACAGACTGAAATTTCCTCCAAGAATAACAATAATAGTAATAATACCGGAGGAAAAAAGGAGGAAATTTCCTCAAACAGAAAAAACCTCAATGGAGGTGGGGGAATAAGTGAGTACCACAGTTCAAACAGTAGTGACAGTGGCACCGAAGATTTGCCTCCACCACTGCCAACTCAAGGACCTCCTCCATTGCCAAAAGAGTTGCCATTGCTGACATTTCCTCTAATGACTTCGTCACCATCTCAACAGCAGCAGACATCGAAAAATATGTCAGCACCTCCACCCTCCATCTACACTTCAAATAAATCTGCTAAAGAGGAAAGCCCCACAACAAAATCTACAACAACGACTTTGTCATCATCATCATCATCATCAAGGTCGGCGTCAGCAAGGAATCTGCTCACAGAGTTGAATGAAAAACTGAGCAAGTTGAATGTGACATCGTCAGAGGTAACGGAAGGATCGAATGATGTGATGCCTTCGTGTTCCAGTACTAGTCCTGGTGGCTCCAGTGACGCATCCTCTGGAGAGTTTAATGCAGAATCGTTTCATATTTCCAAAGTGGTCATATCTCCAAGTTCAGAGAGTAGTGGAGTGGAGGAAGACTACAACTCTGAGAAAAACTACAGTCTATCTCTGGGTGGGTGCAGTGGCAGTAGTAATGGCAGTACTTGTTCCAGAGGTGGATCGGATAATGAAAACAGTTATGGGAATAACAGCAACAATAATAATAATAAAAAGAAGACAAGTGGTGGCTCAGCTACGGTACAATCCTGTGGACAACAACATCAAAAAGCAGCAATGCCATCAGAGGCAATTTCCATGGCAAGAGGAAAGTTTCTTGAAAATATGAAGTTGAGCATGTTGGGAGGTGGTGGCAATGCAAACAATAATTCCTCCACAGTTGCATCATCATCATCATCATCGGTATCAGCCCCAACATCAGTCCCATCAGGGCCAAGTATTGTACCCAGTAACGGTCCCAAAGGCTTGTTGATGATGAGCCCAACAGCGAAAATTATGAACGGTGACGAAGGAGAAGAAATTGCGGATGATGAGCCAATTTATGAAGAGATTGGTGAAAATCTTCAAAATAATAAAGGCTCCATTCAATCTTCCATAATAACAGCTTCCATCGCTGTATCTCTCCAAGCTGCTTCTATTCAAAAACAACAGCGACATCAACAAGCAAAATCTCATCTTCACAGTGTCGCTAGAATAATCCACGAAGACGAGGATGACGATGATCGATCCTCAAGCCCAGTGTATGCGGATGCATTTGATGCGAAAAGTATGTTTGATGGGGCGTCTCGCAGTGAAATCCTAAGTTTCCTGGAGAGCATTCGTGATCGACTGACAGGAACGGAGTCGGTAAGTTGAAATAAATGAATAAAAAACAAAAGCAGCGTTGCAAGTATTATCATCATCATCATCTCTTGATAAGCACAAAATCCAAAAAACAATGAAATGCATTTACTCACAAGAAAAAAAAACAATAGAGCTTGGTTGGTAAATAAATAAAAGTTACCTAAGTAACTAACAAGCCGAAACCAAACCCAACCACCTCCCTCCTCTTTTTATATTTTTTTAAACCTTAAAGTTTACAACAGCACTTGCGGAACCACCACCGTAAATTTAATACGACTAGAGAGATGAAGAGAGAAAAACAAAGCCTTTTTGACTCCACTTGTGTATGTATTTTCAAAACTTTTACTCTCTCTCTTTCTCTTCCTTCCGAATTTCCGCTGCGTTCCCTTTTCCTTCCTTTTCCTTTTATTTACACGACCCACACGACAGACGACGGCTTCCTCCATTTTCCCTTCCCATTTTCCCATCCTTTTCTCTGTTCCGCTGCTCCGCACTTTGCTACTGCCACACAACACAATCCATCCATCTGTCTTTTCTTTCGTTGCCCCTATTCAGTGTAGAGCGTCGTCGGCAGACACAAACAGATTCCAGTGCCTTTTGTTCGTATTTATTGAGGCGGAAGCAGTGAAAGTTTCTTTGCTGCTTTGCTTTATTTATGGATGAGAGAGAGAACAAAGCAATGCAAGTCAAGACAACACACCACCACCACCACTACAGCTCGCTTTCATGGGTTTCATCATATTATTTTGATTATCCTTCCCTTCACCCACCTCTACTCCTCTTTTTTCATTCTTTCCATTTTCATAAATATCAGATTATCTTTAGTAGCAACAATATTATTAATATTGGATTATTATTAAGAAACGGTCTTCTTGGGTTGAGCTCTTTGTACTGTCGAACAAAGTGATAATGAGATTAAAAAAGGTAAAAGGAAGGAGGGGGAAGAAGCAAAGAGGGGGAGACAAAGTACTGGGTGTAGAAGACATAACATGGACTTTTAAGATGAAAGATGGCAAGGAGGGTTATGAAAAAGAGAGAACATGAAAATGATAGGAATTTGCGTTTGGGAAGCTGGAAATGGAAAAGAGGAGAAAAGAATACATGAAATTTTCACCAAAAGGATAAAAATGACGATGATGATGATGATACGTTAATTTAATTAATAGTTTATGAATATAATGAAGGTGGACAGTGTCGCTTGGTGGTAGTATTTTGCTTCATTGTTTTTATATTTTAAATAAATTATTAAATGCTGACTTTTTTGCAGGCTTCCTCCTCATCAGAAAGTCGGGCTAGCTCGATAAGCAGAAGTTCATCGGCAAAAAAATCCGCTGAGGATCTTTCCACGGCGACGTCTCATGATGGAGAAATAAAGAAAATTATCATTGAAGAAGAACTGTCAATTGTAGAAGATGAGAAAGAAACGGAGGAAAGTGAGAATGGTTGCTTGGCAGAGGAGGATGCAGAAAAGCAAATAAAAGGAAAGACCGCATCCTCAGAAATGTTGGAAGACAGTTCACCGGAAGGAACTGGAGAAGGGACTGAGGAGATTTTGGAAAAGGAGAGAAAAGTTGTGTGTCATGACTGTAATGATGACATTGAAGAAAGTGAGGATGGAGAGCAAAATAATAACAATAATACCAACAGTAATCACGAGAGTCAACATGATCACGATCATCAAGATGAGGAGGATGATCCCACAGTAACAACAGGGTTGGCTCATCCCGGAACTTCATCTTCTGCTCTTCGTGCCTCCAGCCTGCTTGTAGATTTATCCTCCAATTCGAAAAGAAAGTGTTGCCGATCCTGTAACAGGAAGCGGAATGAAAAGAAGGAGATAATTTTGGAGATTTACGAAACGGAATTAAAATACGGACGTGATCTTCGCATAGTTTCGGATGAATTTTACAAGCCGATTCAAGTTGCTGGCTTGCTTACAAAGGAACAACTGGATCAGATCTTTTTGAATGTGGATCAACTCAGCCAAATTAATTTGGAGCTGACAAACCGGCTCAAGCAAGAGATTCAGAGAAGCCAGCAGCGAAAGCTGAGCTTAATGGCGACAAATGGTGGTGTTGGTAGCAACAAGAAAGAGGATGAGTTGTCGGAGGTAAATGTGGGCAAAATATTTCTAGAGTTGGGGGAAACAATGATGACAGCTTTTGAAAATTATTGCACACGACAGGTAATAATATTTTCTCGTTTAAAAAAAGTAAGCATTAAAGTTAGTAGTTCATTCAACTGTCTTGCTGCTAATGAGTCATGTCATTAGTTTTATTTGTTCTTTTCTTCTTTTATTATTTTCTATGTTTTCAGATCGTGATCTCTCTCAGTATATTATCATTCATTTGTAATTGCACACACGAAATTAATAAATGGCTCGTATTTTGTTTTATTTCAAATTTTTTTTAGGCAAGCGCTGGTGCACTTTTATCACAACTTAAAAAATATTGTCCTAGAAAATTTCGAAACGTAATTAACCAAAACCCATGTTTTCAAGAGTATATGTTCAATTGTATTCATGTCTATTGTTTAACAGGTGCCAGTACAAAGAGTCACACGTTACCCCCTTCTTCTCTCTCGACTGTTGAAAGTCACACCTGTCGATCATTTCTCGCGAGAAGAGCTTCAGTCCGCTCAGGAAAAGATTGAACAACATTTAGAACATATGAACAAGGTTTGTCTAACAGTTTGCTCCTTCTGATTTGATGTATGTATGTAGCTCCATGGAAACAAAAAAAAAAAACTCGCCGACATTTTTTTTATATGATGGCAATCAAAAATGCTTATACGTTCAAAATCGAAATGAATATAATGATGATCGATCTTTTCAGTACATTGCTCTTACTACATATTATAAAATATGACATTTTGGCAAAAAAAACTACTTATAAAAAATGAAAGATTCAAATAGCTCCATTTATTGCTATTATTATTATTAAATATCACTATTGCTTTTACACTTGTCGTCGCATGTGATCTACTTCAAAATGTGATCCTTGCTGTTGAGCAACGTACGTGAATGTTTCTTTTCTTTGGATTTCTCGTCGTCTGTAAAATATTCTTTGAAGCACACTATAAATCATAATTATTATTATGATGGGACTGGTAATAAGAAGCAACCAACCCATTCTTTTCCACCAAGCCGAGAGCAACCATTTGTTCTCCTTTCTGTCGTTTTGTAAAAAAAATAAAGATAATAGTCGTCATTTTACATACTTAAAAGAGCAAAAAAATGGAAGTAATGGGCTGAAATCTTTTCTACGGCTGCTGCATGTCATTTTTTATTTCTTGTTCTTTTTACCATTATTTTAATGGTAAATCGGTAAAGAAATTTCGTCACATGGAAGTAAATGATATGCATGCATTATTATTATCTTTTCTCTTTTCTACTTTGATGTTCCATGTCACATGAATATTTTTATGATGCGCCATTAGCATAATATTTGAAAAAAAATATATATTTTTGTACTTGTACATAAGCATCTACATACAGTTTATAGGAAACGAGAAGTAAATGTAATCATTTCACGAAAATGTAACAAGAGTGTATTACGATTTTATTCTTCTTGTTCTTTTTACCATTATTTTAATGGTAAATCGGTAAAGAAATTTCGTCACATGGAAGTAAATGATATGCATGCATTGTTATTATCTTTTCTCTTTTCTACTTTGATGTTCCATGTCACATGAATATTTTTATGATATGCCATTAGCATAATATTTGAAAAAGTTTTATATTTGTACTTGTACATAAGCGTCTACATACAGTTTATAGGAAACGAGAAGTAAATGTAATCATTTCACGAAAATGTAACAAGAGTGTATTACGATTTTATTCAGTTCAATATTGATTTCATTTCTTTGCTTTTTTACTTAATAGACAACCAGAGAAGTTGCGAGTGTCAAGCTGTGGCGCAGAATTTCCATAATAAATGGGAGCAGTAGTAACAGCAGCAGTAGCGGTCCGGGTGGTGCACATAGAAGATCAAATAGTGACTTGGATACGTCCAATATCAGGATACGGAAGGTATTTATGAGAAAAACTGAAAATTTGAGTGGAAAGTAAATTTGAGTAAGATTTGAAACTAACAATGCTGAATAAAATGCAACAAGAAGTAGTGGAATTTGCCTACTGACCAGTAGAGATGATCAAAGGTTCTTGAACTTGCGTGTTGATACACAGCTTATCAGTTGATGATAACATATGATAACATAAATACAGGTTATGTTTATTATTGCTCGAAATAAGTTTTTCAATCAGGTTAGGTATATTTCTTACTCTTTTTTTATTTCGTGTTGTGACTGTACAGTGAATGTAAGCTACCAAAGTTGGTTGAGAAGTAGAGGCATTTTTTCAAAACATTTTTAGCGCTTCATCATGCCTGGAATACTGAATCTAGATTTACTAAAACCCAAAGGAAGGAAAAAGCTAAATCCACTTTTAAAGGCTAGAATTATTCTGGTCCACATTAAATTTTTCATTTGCACTAAAACATTATATGAATTTTGGTGAAATTGGCATCGTTACATTGATTTGATAGAACAAGCGTATAATTTTAAATTTTTTATTTAAATTTTGCTTCTAGATGGCATTGGAAACGCTAGACTGGACTGCTTTTAATGACGTCACCTGCGTTCTCGACAATCAACTGGGAAGCGTCTCTTTTAATGGAAAACTAATGAGAAATATC
>JAHZMZ010002620.1:5849-18962 GCA_027743805.1 Lepidocyrtoides sp. E14 | reverse complement strand
TTCCTTGGACATTCAATTACACCATAGTCCGTAAACATAGTAGTACACATTGTACATACTCAATAATATGTATATATGTTGCCGTGATTGGAATGTGATGGTGGTCGGTCGTGTAGTGCAAAATGTAGAGGGACGACAATTACAGTTTAATTCCACGTGTAATAGATTTACGTAAATGTAAATACGCAGAAACTAACACAAAAACTGGCTACCACAGCTTCACGGCTAACATGCATACAAGTTAATTGTGTATTTCCGTAAAGCTGGAAACTGTGCTTAAACAACGAATCAATTTTATTATTGTTACATATCATAGCCTGTTATGTACATACAACAACCATAATTTTCAGATTCATCTTTTCTTTTTACTGGAATGCATACAATATATTTATGGACATTTTTGTAACAATTACACACTTTCTAAAAGTCATCAATAAATTAGACACATATGCATGTATACCTGTATATCAGCAAGTGATGGATTAGATTAACATTAACTAACTCATTACCGTTGTAAAGTGCGTTTTTTTCGATTTTATAAATTTCACATATTCAACATCATACTACAGCCTAGATGTACTGCTGTTAATCTACAGTTCCATAGACCAGTTATTAATATAAGCTGTTAGATTAGGAATCATAAGATGACGCTGAGTGAGGTTGACTTTGGATGTGCAGTTTTTATTTATGCTATTTATTTTACCTGACTCGTCATTTTTATTTATCGAATTGTAACCAACTGTACACCAAATATAAACGCATCTTCTTATAACAATTAAACTCCAATAACTTGAAAGCTTTCCTTACACACGCACACTATAATATGAAAGAATTCACAAATGTGTTACATACCACACTTATAAATATCGAGTAGTTAATATAATACTAAAGCTATTTTTTATGGACAGATTTACAGAGATGTATGGTTTCCTTGCATGTTATATATATAAGTAAATACAGTTTTATTTCTAAGATGTATTATACAATTTATACATATTTACCTAATAACTTTGCTGTGAGCTTATAATTATCATTACAAGTGTGTATCATATCTTATGTCAAGTTTTATGCTTCTGCATAATATAAAAAATTGGGTTTTATAGCAAATCCCTACTGTAGTTTCCAAATTTCTTTTTACATTTTTTTCAATTTTATAATTTATTTTCATATGAAAGTATTCCCATATTTTTCTTAAAACAATATCATTGTAACAGTTCTTTTTGTAAATCTGGAAGATAATTTTTATTTACTTTTAACAGCATGCAAAATCGATTCAATATGTTATCTAGACGTCTCTTACAATCAAAACTTGTAAATATTTTCCCATGTACACGATATTTCCAGTTATTTTTTTATAATGTCCAATACAGTCCATTTGATAGGATTTATACACGTGCTAAATAAGAAGTGCTAATATTTATGTCAATTGTTATTATAATTTAGTGTAACTTCAAAAGTTATACGCGCATACATACCTACTGCATTACTCGCTTTTTTATTTATGATGACTGCTAAAAACGCAAAGGAACTATAGTTCACTAATTACCTATTAGTATGCATTGCGTATTTACGTCGTTACCAAATTGTTATTCTTTTCGATCCCACATTGTACTAAAATATAACATGAAGTCTGTCATTCACTACGATTCAACACTTAATCATCGGGTGACTGATCCTAAGATTTTGATTACTCGTCAAATATTCATAATATCTAAAACGTTTAGCCACATGCTTTTCAACGAATACCTTCTGGCTCAATCATTATACATTTTATATATCACGCGATAAAGGGTTTCACTCAACTAACTTTTCATGCTAATGACGTGACCAACATAAGTTTAGATATTTATCTAAAATGTGCAAATGCATGCTATAAATGCTAATCATTCACTTATATTTTTATGCTAACGTGTCAATTGAAGTATCACGTACGAAACAAATGAGATTTCTATTATCTAGTTCATTTTTTAACATTTTTGGATAACTTTTATGAATTGCTTAATTTAATTTTAAAATTGGTTTTGTCACTGTGGTAAAAACTTACTTTTATATTTGGTACCTACAATATTATTTTTCTACTTTAAAATAGACATGAAACTCTGATATCCTTTTTCACAATTACACGCAGCCTATGTACACACTTGATTAACATTTTTTGCATTTCATACATACAATAACAATATAGTATTGTATTGAGAATGTAATTAAAAAACTGGCATTTTATTTACTTTTGTACACAAATATGTCGCATCGTAAAAGTATCCAAAAGTTTAAATTTTTTCATTTTACATACATACATTATTCCAACCTTTGAATAGCATTAACAAAAAGGTTTAAAACACGCGACCCATAAAATTTAGATTTTCTACAAATCAGTGAACTTATTGAAAATGTTGCATGTTCAAAAAGGGATAGTGACCTTGAAAATAATAACAACTTGTTTTTGTTGCCTGGTAGTGTACATTTAATATGTACATTCCAGCAGATTTCACCACGTCGCATTCGTAGAAAAAATATCCTGCTGTATACACGTGCATGATAGACTTGACCATGACATGGCATAACTTTTCCATTCCAACAATAGCTAACTGAAGGTTATAGTACAAACTTTTCATAATAATTTTATATATTTGATATACCTAAAATAATGCATAAAAGTGCGATGAAAGCTCGCGATCAGATTGGAATTATGATTTTGGCTTTTGGCTTACATGTCTACTATTTTATGAAAGAACTAAATATTATTTTTGAAGCTTTCCACAAATTATCTAGCTTGATATTATGTACGTACTTATGTCTAACAAGCAATGATGATCTTGATGATGTGTACCATAGCTAGGTATTTAATTTTGTAGGTAGATATATGAATGCATCGACTTGTCTCGCTCACTACACTCAAAGCTACATGCCTTTTTGTATTGTCCTGTCGGCAGTTCAAGCCCTCTCTCTGTCTCTCTCTCACTCTCTGCATGTGGACCTTCACTCTTCATCACTATCAACATCTTTTGATCAAATGATTCATCTTCAAGGGTCGTCTCAACTCTCAACATAATCCTTTTTCCCTTCCTCCTCCATCCGTCCACCATCTTTTTCTTTTCTCCTATATATATACTTGCCCACAAAATCCTTGAACGGAAAGCGTGAAAACATGTTTATTTTTGTGGAAGAGAATAAAAGCCTTTTTTTCATCATGATCACTTCTACACTGTAGTAGAACAAATCTCAACAAGACAAAACTCATAGTACAGGACAGTTGGACATGCTTACAAATAAAATGAATTACTTTTCTTCTTCTTCTTCTATATCTTTATTTTTCTTTCAGTAACTGTAGAGCTTTCGTCCAAATGGAAGAGGAAGACAAGACAAGCGATCATTTTTACTCAACAAAAAATGGGAAGAAGTCTCAGAGAAGCTTTTTATTTTGTTTGGAAAGGATAAAGGGAAAATTGAAGGAAGTAGATGATTATGATGATGACAAGGGAAACTGGTTGACTGGGATTTTATCACGTTTTTGTTGACTTCTGTGGCTGTAATGTTGTTTTTGTTCTTGTTGAGTTTCCCTTTGTTTTCCAGAACGTAATCTATTTATTTTCTCTTCAGCCTCAATCATTGTGGTCGTCTTGATTTGTTTTCCTTGAGCTAATAATGACCTCTTCTTGTTTGCAATGATTTTCGGAGAAGTAGTAGTGGTAGTAGTACAAGAAGTGAAGGACGCACCAGTTGATGTTGACTTTGGTAACAATGTTGATGATGATGATGATGATGATGGTGCTGCTGATGAATTAATTACATTACTGATAAATTGCCCGTTGCTATTTTTTGCGTCACTAATCATGAAACGTAGGGCAGTGGTCAATAAGCTTGATGATGAGACAAGAAGTAGTTGGCAGATGACCATCAAGAGAACTGGCAGAAAATATGTGGCGCTATGTACTTTGGAATCCGATCCAGATTGCATTGCAGCTTGCTTTTCACCTGAAACAAAGGTAAAAGGGAACATGGTTAGATTTTCTTCAACGGGTATGGAATTTAAAGTTTTGCAATTCTTTAGCTAATTTTTAACAGTTAATAAACAGGGATGCTACTGGCAGATAAAGCATGTATAACCGAATGTCCTTTATTTATGTCATCCCAATTAACTTCCAGCAGTTCGATGCTCTCCTTAATATTCCCTGTTGTATTTTCATAACCTGTTAGCTTCCTAATGATGTGTGTGTATGTATCAAGTGTACTTCACGCACAAGCAATTAATCGATAATAAAATGCTACACTATATCTCTTGCAAGAATCATATTATTATGAACATCCTGCTACAAACATTCCAGCCAACCAGAAACAGACTAGTTTCCGTTTCCTTTTCCGTTCCTCAGCTTATACATACGTACTTTCTTATTATTTGCTACCATTATCGTCATCATCCCCATGACCTACGCATTTGCACAAAGCCAGACTACCGTTGCGGTTACGTTTCCTCATTCACAGAACCAGTGTACCATGAATCTATCCAGTTTGTTGACTCGATCGTGATCGCGGTACTATATCTGTGTTCAGGGATTATTATCATCGCGTCCTTTTCTCATTACTATTATTATGTTGCCCTGTCGTCGTCATCGTCATCGTCGTTTCGATAAATGGATGAACCCAGTAAAACGAAAATGTGTATATAAAAAATATCATGCTTACACGAAAATAAGTAAAAGAAGTTTAGAAGGAAAAAAGTAATTTCTTCTTGCAGAGCGTGATAAATCTCCTATTTTTTCCATACACAATCATCATTCCGAAACTAAAGCCAGTTTCTGCGAATAAGAAGATATTTTTCAGTTGGTTAGTAGTTGAGCAAGGTAGGTATTATGATCAGTATTATGTAGCTGAGCTATATATGTAGTAGATTGCACCACAAGCATGTACTTATCTATAGACTATCTTATGATTTCACGATAACCAATATTTTTTAGATGATCATGTTTCTTTCCTTCATGTTTTTCCTGTTTTTTGTAATAGGTATGGGGAAAAGGGGAATATAGACAGAAGAGGGGAAAGTCCCTTTATGATCCACCATGGAACCCGACTCTGTTCTCCTTCCAGTAGCTTGAGGAACTTTTTGCTACTAAACCAAGTCAGCGACCTCATGTTATTGCCAATGCCAAACATTGTATTGGCATAATCGTCATCACCACTTTGTTCCTATTCTGTGTTAGCTGTTCACTTACAACAACTTACTACTAGTCTAGTTTTATTGGTTGCTTTACAATCAACATAGTCATCATCATCATCGTCGTCGTCAGTGTGAGTTTGCAGACATTCATACGTTTATATGTACTTAGCTATTCAATATTATGGGGAAGCAGTGTAAGTGGAACGAGAAAATGGAAAGAAGAGAGAAGAAGACAATGATGAATAGAAAGAGACCCTTTTTATCGGCAAAGAAAACCAGCTCAGGGACTAGACTAGAGACCAGCGAGCGGCTTTGATACTTTTATTCTCCTTGAGAATGAGGGTCAGGTAAGAGGATACAACATATGTATTGGAACAGGACGCTGCGCTATTTTATTTTATATTTTTTTGTGGTATGATGGGAAAATCGTCTTGAAAATAAACAGCATCTTATTTGAACAGTGTGTAGGTTAAAACGGAAACAAATAAGTTGTAACTCTGAATGAAGTACAAACGAGAGAAAATACTAGTAGAAAAAAAAATCCGCTTTTCCCAGTGTTTCTTCTTTTTTCTTATTATTTTCACTTTCACAGCGATAGACAGACGTTCTATTCAAGTGATGATAAGTACAGAAAAGCTAGGACAAAAACGACAAAGAAAAAAAAATCTAGGTCATGATTAAGAAGAGGAAAGGAAAAGAAAGAAGATTCGTTTTTTTTCTTGTCCATCAGACCAATAAGTTTCTGTTAGTAGGTAGGTATATGATACAAGTGCCACAAAAGAAAATAGATTTGCACAGACACCAAGAAAGCAGTAGTGGTTTCTGGAATGAAGCTAAAGTTTCATCATATTACTATTGCATGTTGGGAAATAAGATGAGAAAGAAAATTGCCTGGATGAAAATGGGGAAACATAAGACTTGTCTCGTTGTTGCACAAACAAGTGCTGTTTTTTTTTTTGCTGGATAGTTATTACAATCTCCGTGGAGCAAAAATCTGTCCATGAGGAGCGAACATATTATCCAAAATGCAAGTGGAAGGGAAAGTGATTCAAGCAATTTTTTTTTGTTTGATTTTAGTTGAGCGTGACTGCAATAGCAGCAGCTCTAGTAGTAATTAGGCATAGTACAGCAATAATGTTCATATTCGGCAGAGGAGCAATATACGCAATATGTTTCGGTTGAAAAATCAGAAAAAAAGTCAAAGAAGCCCATTGTACCTTGTTTTGAGATTTTTTCTAGATTGCACATATCATATTTTATATGTTTAAGTAGCGTAGCAAAAACATAACGTATGCCATTTGTTATCTATATACTTTATTGTACCACTTTCTTCAAAATATGCCATCGTCGCAAAAGAAACATCATCATCATCATTATATCATGAGTTCCTTCATTTCCCAACTAGATCATGTATCCATCATCACTACCACCTAGTTTTTTTACAACGACGGCGACGGCCCAACCAACGATCATCATTCTGATCTCATCTTTTTGTGTCTACATTTTTGTATTCCCTTGTCATATAAATATATTGGCAGGCTGTTGTTACTATAAAAGTTAAATATGAACTACTACTAGCACTACCACAAAAATCTCTATTACTATCTGTGTATAATATTATACATATTTGTAAGTGTAAATAGTCAACCTGGGAAATGATGCGACACCCTTGTGACTTGTTGTTTGTATCACATGAAAACGAGACTTGAAAACATGATCATATCACTACCACCACCACCACTACCATCAAAAGTTCTTCGGTCACCAGCACCAGCACACAACACCTTCTTCATAATATTTTGCTGTTGTGCAAAAGCAGTTCATCCATGCATGACTATGGCCATCATCATCATCATCACCATCGTCAACAAATCCTGCAGCAATAACCCAGTCTTCTCTTCTTTTCCCTCCTACCACCTTCCACAAAGTAATAAAAAGTGCTTTCTCTCGCCTTTCCTATCATATTTTTGTCCCCTCTTTTTATAAAACGGAGCATCTGGTCTGATGTGGCAATGTTGTGTTGTGTACGTAGCATGTTTGTTGCAATATGATTTCATTTTCAAATCTGTCTGGAATGTACATACGGTGCCATGGCTGTGGGTTCTTCGTTTAATATCCAACGATCGTCCTACAAAATAAGGAGTATAGGCCAACGCATAAAAATGGACAAAAAATATGCCTTATCATATCAACACAGAAGGACAATAACAGTATATGATGTTTCCCTTTGAAGATGTTTACAAGGCTTCATTTTATGTTGAAAAATGATTAGAACAGTATTCCTTATTTTGTTGGCTTATGTGAGAATTTTCTTGTGGGACAACTTCAGAAAAAATGGCAAAGCCAAGTTACCACTATATGGCCGTCGTTGTTGCTGATGTTTTTGTTATATTTCTCGGGTGAAAGATCTCAGAACCTAGTAAACTACATACAGTATTTTTTATCTGACTATTTTATATATAATATGAGCAAGTGAATGTGTGTGAGCGAGTCGTGTGCATCCACTCACTCCAGTCCACACGCAAAAAAATGTGATAATAAATGGAGATCCTTATTTGTATCTTGTTCTAGCTGCTATAGTTGTTGAGTTCCACAGTTTTTTTTCTGTGTGACGACGATGATAAGGAAAGAAGTAAATGGCTATATGTTGTATCGTATCCGCTACAACATAGATTGAGTGAGACATATAAATGGATAAAGGAACAAAAAAATGTACAAAAAAAGCAGAGCAGTAGGGGCACAAGAAAATGTACATAGTTCATATTCGGTTGTACATAGAATGAAGTAAAAATATTGTATCGTTCCGCCGGTATCTTCTCGTTGGGATCAACAGCAGAGTCAACAAGATTACCTATTTTCCTACTTCTCTTTTACTTCTTGTTCCGTGTGTCATGTGGTCAATTCATCCGAGCGGAAACAAGCAATTTTTCATCTTTTCTTTGCTACTCTTGACTTATGATTATTACTAGTTTCTTTTAAGGAACGTAGGAAATGTCAAAATGGACCAGAAACGTTACAGAGAAAAAGATAGGGAGAGAGGGAAAATAATGAATCACATATTCATATTTTCCACACAAAACAGATTCTATTAAATGGTGAAAGTAGAAAAATAAATAATAAAACTTAGATTATAAAATGAGATAGGCTATTCAAAATATTTGAACAGAATACATTAAACACATATAAAAATGTGCTTAGATTATTTCAGAATTCTACAAAAAATAAATACATGCTGTCATATTGATATATTTCAGTTACATTTCGCTTTTATGCACTATTTCAATGTTTAAATCATACATAGTATAAGCATCATAATCACATCGGTAAAATGATTTTACGAATAAGCTTGAAGCGTACTCCCTTGAAGGTCATTTCTTCGCCGATCAATATGTATGTGAATAATTGGACATATGTAGTAGATATTAGATTTTACATTTTTCTCTGACATGAAGTATCTTTGCTAAAATTCTAAAATGCAATTATCTATATCAAAAGTTTGCTCACGTTTTTCCTTAGCCTGTTAGCATGAGGTAGTACGTAGCCTACAATGCTACAGATAAACAACCTCGTATTCAAGAATATATGGCAGAAACTAAAGTATGTGATTGTCAAGCAGCGCGAAGATTCTTTGCAGAAAATAACATAAAATTATGCGCATTCCAAATTTTTCTTTCTATTAATTCAAGCATTCATAACAATTTTCAAGCATTTTAGCTGTTATCACATCAATTATATTGCGGCAATGGAGTTTATTTCAAGTATAAAACGATGCAATATCTCTGATGCGTAATCAACTTAGTTTTTAAAATACATGATATTAGATTTGAAAAATGGTCCATTTTAAAAATCCATTCCATTGATCGTATGAGCACACTAAGCAACATGCATAAAAAGTTGATTTTTAACTGCTTTTTGGCAATTATGATGATAAGTACTAATTATGCATGTAAATGTACTATGGTAAAAGCTGCGACCTAATTAGAAGCGAAATAAAGACAAACTGCAACAATGTACACATTCAATGCACACGCTTCCTTCCTTCCAGTTATCGTAAAACTTGTTTTATAGTAACATTTATGCTCATCTCATATAAATTAATAGTCTCGCATGTACTTAACTGAAATGCCTTTGACTAGTGTGCAGTTCCGGTTTCCTGACTTTTTTGTTCGTGTTCCTTTTCTTCTTTTAAAGCGAAGGAACTTGAACAAAGACACAGATCACAAAAACGAAAAGAAGTGTATGGTGTGTTCACAGAGAAAACGTCTGGAGAGTACAAACAATCGCAAATGAAGGGACACTGCGTACTGTCATCTAACAGCTTTAATGCACATATAAAACTAAATATTATATTATTTTTCTGCGTACATGCCATGAAATATAAAATACTCAAGCTTGTATGCGCTTCAGAAACAGCAGTCATGTCGATTTATAAAGAAGAAAGAAAGAATTTGTAAAGAAGAAAATAATAATAAAGATGGAGATAAAAGAGAGGGAGCTCGCGGCGACATGTTAATTAAGGCGCATATTGTTATTGCACAAAGAAATTAAACCAGCTAAGGAGCCAGTAAAAATTAACCAGATATGTTTTAGCATTCATATTACGTGTATATATGAATACATCCATTTCATAACATAACATTCTAATTATTACAATTCTTTTGCCATGAATATATACAGCTAACCTAATAGCACATGTCTTGTCGTTGCTTCGTAAAATTGTGTGCATGAGTACAATGACAAGAAATTCATGACAGAGAACGGATCGACAAAAACAGCGAATAGAAATTCGCCTTGGCGCAGCATTAGGAAAAAAGTCGAGCAAGTGAAAGTCACTTCACATATTTTTCCTTCTTCTCCTCCTCCTCCGGATGAAATGAAATGATCATAAATGGGAACAAGTACCCCCAAAAAAATTAAGTTTTGTAGAAAATGGAGAAACGAACCTTTCAAGAAAAAGTTTAATATACGACAATGCGACGAGAAAAAGTAGAGTAAAGAATAGAAAAAAAGTGGATTTTCTTTCCAAAAAGTTTTCAAAGTTCATGTGCATATTATTATTCTTTTATTATGAAAAGCGAGTCATTCATGCCTTTTCTCAATTAACTAATCCCCAACTTCCATCCCATCATCGTCTTAATTATTAATTCCTTTAAAAGCACGTTTAAAAAGGAAATTGTGGAGGATGGAGTGAAAGTCATGGACTAGAAAGTTCACGTTGCAGACAATTACAGAGGCTTCTTCAGAGTATAATATGTACATTTAAAAAATAATGCAAAAGTACGATAATAATATTCGCAAATGGAAGAAGCAACGACCTAAATCCTTCTCAATGTGATTATTTTTTATGAATGTGTAGATCCTCCTAAGCGAGTTATTATAGTGTATGAGCACTTTCATTCATGTAATTTGTGATGACAATTATTTATAATTTTTAAAAACTTGCCTTGTAGCGTCTGGGTTGTGGCGATTGCGATAAGAAGAGAAGTGCTAGTTTTATTTTCATTTTTACACATTTCTGTTGAACATTTAATTTTTAGTTCACAGTTCACACTGTAGTTCGTTTAATCTTTGTACAAAGAAAGTAGCACATTTCCTTATGCTTAATTGTAAATAAACTCTACTTAACACTAGATTGACCATGATTGATCTGAATCCCAGCAAAAATGAGCCTCACTTTTTTCTTATATCTGTGTGTACGGAGTATCGTAGCACATATCAGAATGCAGGAGTTTGGTTGAGAAACAGTAGCGTAACAGGAACTACGAAACACGATCAGCGCACACTGGGCAAGGACTATGACTTACTAATATTAAATAAGTAAATGCTAAGTCCAATCAAAATACAGGCAAGCATCATTCACACTTTTCTTCTTTATCATTTATGTTCTTTTCTTCCACATTTTTAAAAAAATATTGCGTATAGCATCGTGCTTTCCTTTCATACTGTATACCTCAAGCTTGTTATTTTTCACTACTCTCGTAAAGGTGTACCAAACCAGAGGAGAATTCCTTTATACTCCTGAAAAATGGAACGAAAAAATCATAATAGGAACAGGAACGAGCAGAGCAGCAACAAAAAATCTGGAAGCAGTACACATTCCATATATTCATCATGTCACGCATCATGGAATGTTCCACATTCCCATTATGACATTGTACTCATAGTCTTATTTTTAGAAAACTATGTATATCTACGGCATGTTAATGTAGACCTGCATTTAGTGTTTTTATTATCTGTATTATATATGCTCTGCATGCAACAGTGATATTTTGTGCGTAAATGGAAGTTTATAATATGCTCATTATTATTATACTTCCATAAAGCAGCTTCACCATTTTCCATCAAAAGGGAAAAATGGGATTTTGTCCCAGTTTTTTATCATTCTAAGAGGTTTTCGCACGGCTGCTTCTGTCTAAATCTTCTAGTTTAAATTTATTTTACACAATGAGCATGCTCTCCTATACAAATGAAGCTACTGAGGATGAAATGAGAGATAAATGAAAACTATAAAATGTCATTCCTTTACTTGGAAGAGACCTACTAATTGGTTGACTTCAATTCTACTTATTTATCCTCCTTATTTTCAACAAGCTTCTACGTACATGTATACATACACTACGAAGTTTATGAAAAGTCATTCTTGTCATGTCCCTAGTGGAGGGGCTGAGTATGTATTTCAATAACAAGAGGAAACCATTTTACTATCACTACACTCCTCCTTTCGATCACTGTTATCACACTGTTTAAACACACTGTCGTCATTTCAGTAAAAATCTGACATTCTACGCGTTACACTAATAGTACACGCATTTATTTGATCAAGTAAAAAAACCGCCATCAGAAATTAGCCACCATATTATACATTCAATTTCCTTTCCTTTTTCTTTGGAATACTTGGAACCTTTCATGCATGCATGAATATGACATGCATACAAAATAAGCTTGAAAGGCAAAAAAAGAATGTAAGTAGTTTCTCTTATTCATGATAATAACACAATGTACGTCATAATTTACTTAGCCCACTTTCATTTCCCTTGAGTATAACCTGTTATTATACGAGACACATTGTCGCTTGAAAAAAAAGAGTGTTCTCTTCCTCTTACTCAAAGTTCACTGTTCCCTTTCTCCATGTTTTTCTTTTTAAGGGAACTTAATCGAAGTTTTTTTTTCAACTTGGCTACCTCTTCTCAACAGCTTTTTAGCCTACTAGCCATCATAGTAGTTACCTAACTGTCTCGAGCATTTTGACGAAAAGGTGATAGGTACAGGGTGCCACTTGAGAAAAAAAATAACTAGCATGTGTAAAAAGCGTGAATTTATAAAATGTACGGATAGAAAGGTATAGGTGATTGTATTATTGTTATTTCTACACCGTCCATTTTCACAGGAAATCGGAGTTATACCGATTCACCTTTACAATAACATTTCAAATTCGCCACTTCACGTAAAGTACCCAAGAGGAGAAGGAAAAGCAAATAGAAATTTGCAATATAAAAAATTCACTTTTTTTCATTCAATTCCACTCGACAATATAGTGTATGTGCTTGTCTAGTTTTTCTGCATTTTTCGAACACACATTTATATTGCACATACGTATAGCATTACCACCAACACCAGCTATCATGAAAAACTATTGTCCTATTCATTTTCCACTTTTTCCCAAAGTGTAAACGCTATTATTATTGTGTACAGCAATAGAATTTACAAAGTTTGAAGGAAATGCCGTTTTCTAAAGAAAGAAATTGACGGCAAATATTGGGAAAGGAATATAAGTAGGTACCGACCGAGGTCGTTTTTTGTCGCAAAGCATTTTTATTTTAGAAAAATGTTCCAAGCAATTGTTGTATTGCTGCTGCATATTCCTTTTTAACCGTACACATGTGTTGTTGTTGTTGTAGTAGGAGTAGTAGCAACTTTTTTACAAAAATAAATACACATGCACCATAAAGTAGAAAAGC
>JAHZMZ010002619.1:0-14305 GCA_027743805.1 Lepidocyrtoides sp. E14 | reverse complement strand
GGATTGGCTTATGCATGAAATATTTTAGGTAGAAAATAGAGCCATTTTAAATTATTTATACTTCCGGTTCCAAGTGAACAATTCAAATTGAATTACACGAGGCTCGGTATGTATTCCAGAAAATGATATATTTTCTGGAGAAGGTTAAGCCTGTAATTTCGAAATTAGGTTAGTGATTTTCGTTGCGGAAACGGAATCGTTCGTCTAGCTAGATCCATTCAAGTGAATAATTAGCTAATGAGCATGTAATGAGGTCTCGAAGGAGGCTAAAAAAAATAAGTGGAAATAATTGACTGGGCGCGCAGAATGGATTACGAGTCTAATTTTCTGTACCTTTTTCACTTCGCCCATTTTTCGTATGCAGCTGGTCCAAGGATAGCTTTACCAAGCGTGCCCTGCCAAGCCAATGATCCATTCATCTTTCTCCTTGCAATAATTTTAACTGCTACTGCAATGTCACTTAATTTTTTCGCCTTATAGCATGTCATTTGATTTATCTGTGTGTCATCTAAAAACGGAAGGGTCACAATGAGCGTTAAGGTCAAAAAAGCATAATGTTTAAGCCTCGTAACTGGCTAGTTTAATGTGACATGTGGCATGAGTCTCATGGGACATGTGAGACGTCCGGCACATTCAATCCGTCCGTTTTCCTGCTCACCAAAATCCGCTTAGAACAGAACTGAACAGTTTTCCATGTTCGCATACTTGCCTAAAATATTCCACTTTTTCCTTACTGCTCTCCATACTTCTCCCTTTCCCGATCGGATCCCCTGAGGAAAAAAAAAACATTTCATCTCTGCTTGTTTTATGATCATGAAGCACGCAAACAAGCATTTTGCATGCTTTACATACAAGCCAACAAATCATGATCATCATCATCACTCCATAATAATCTTGTGAGCAAAATGAAAAACAAAGTCAGGCTTTTCTTCACAAATTCAAATTAGAGTAGGCATCACTAACACAATTTGCTTGGGCACACACAAACACTAAATTACTTAATTTTACTTAAGTCTTTTGTTCTAGTGGTCCATTCTGATGATGATGCAGACAGGCTGAGACTTTTCAGTTTGCCCAAAATCGTGTCCACAGGGAAATAAAAATATAGTTTACATGACATGCTCATTACTCATCCTATCTTCCATGCTGCCTACCTGTCTGCCTTTCTGCTAAACGATCAAGGTGAAAGTGTGCAAAATTATTGTTCACGTTTTCCAATGGAAGGAAAAAAAGATACGCATGCCATAAAACGTGCACTGGGTTTCATCTCGAGAGGAGATGATGATTCCAGAGATAACGGCTGCTCCTGTTTGGGAATAATATGGCGTGATGGCTTGTTAGTAAACTCGACAATCTCTTAAATAATTCGCAATATTATTTTTCTCTTCTTCTTCCTTTTTTTACACTTCCATCTTCCATCCCTTTCCATTTAAAGTTTTCAAGTGTATATCAAAGCCAGCCTTGATCATGGCCATTAGTCATGCAAACTTTTTTGGAGAAGAAGCTCTTCACTCACTCACTTTTACTCTTCTAAAAAAGCAGACTTTTCAAGTGTTTATCTGTCTACGCAAATTTTCTCGAGAGTTTTTTTCTCATTTTTTTCTTTCTTTTCTCCCATCACTCCAGCTGATTGAATAGACTTGTCAAGCTTTCCTAGCTCGCTCGCTTACTACTTTTCACTTTATTCTCGCAGAGAAAAAATTCTGAGAAGAAAGGAAAAAGAAAAAAACGGATGAGTGGAAGAGTTTGGAGTCACAATAAGTCTAGCAAGCAACCAATTTTGAACTGTTGCAAGCAACCAAAACAAGTCATGTTAAATACGTGAATAAACAACTACCGAAAGCAAACTGTTGTGGATGATAAACAAGTCACAGGATGATAACACACTAAATCATCTGTCCCTAAATATACTACTTTGTTACTAACAAAGGATCTACCAATTGTAAAAATCTGACAGTGTGGAAAATATTTGCTAGTTTTCTTTTTGTTTCATATATCTTTCCATATTAAAATTCAATGACAAATAATCACTATGGAGCTCTCATGTAACACTTGTCTGATTATGTGCTGACTCTG
This sequence comes from Lepidocyrtoides sp. E14, assembly GCA_027743805.1. Lineage (NCBI taxonomy): Eukaryota > Metazoa > Arthropoda > Collembola > Entomobryomorpha > Entomobryidae > Lepidocyrtoides > Lepidocyrtoides sp. E14. The sequence goes on along the minus strand of JAHZMZ010002619.1, from coordinate 12,229 downwards.
CGAATAAATGAAATAATAATAATAATAATAATTAATGAAATAGAAGAAAAAGCACTACCCGATATCTGCAACATTCTGCAAGAGATTGGTTACACAAATACAAATAAATTGAACCATGATGGTTTAAGTAAATTGACACTTAAAATGATGCTTCAAAACATTTTTAAAAAGTTCATTCATTTCAATTGCATTTGGACCAGTGTAATTTGGTCAATCAAAATGCATACCGCCGCCACAAGGGCCAATTTTTCATTCCGCTGACTATACAGTGACCCACCGATCCATGGTTGCTACACAAAAAATGATTAGCTTTTAATTTTGTATCGAGTTGTTATATAAAAATGACATTTAAAATTCATGGCGCACTCGGACCACCCCCGTTCCCGCCACAGGCGCCCGATCGGTTTGAAAATTGGTGTTCCTTCATATTTTGTTTCACAGTCTACGTGGAACAAATATGAATTGAATCAGAGTTATGGTCTGAGATTTCGTGATCACACACACACACACATACAGACAAACAGACTAATCCCATTAACTATCTCATTGCATAAACACGCTTTCGATATTTAATAAAACCTGCAATACTGGGTTCTCATTCAACCACCTGAGTTGGTAGATAGCAAACCTGAAATGAAATTAGAGCAGACTACATACAGGCTTGGTGAAAGTGGAGTGGGATTAACAGACATTTGTTTAGGCTGCTGTAGTAAAGAGTAGTAAACAGATTGTGACATGAGCATATTAGATGGGTACTTGAGAAGTGAATGCAAAGTGGATGTTGTAATCATGTCTGATGGAATTAGCAGCTAAGCTCATAACAACTACTATACATGTTTATTATGATGATGATACAACTTGAATGACATAGTTGACTGGCTTTAGAGCAACATCCTTCTCATGAAAATACTGAGGGATTACATTGTGCAAACCTTTTTTCAAAAAAAAAAAATGATTGCATAGAATTTAGCAAGTTTATTAAGGTCATCTCCGATGGCGATAAAAAAAGGAGAAAAGATATTAATGGCTTTGAGAAGCATCCTGTCATCTCCTCCTCCGAGAAGAGGAAACTGGATCCACACTAAATCCTGACAAAGTGTAGTAAGCAGGCTGCAGGATGCACCATTGGAGTTTTTTTAGCCTGTGGAAAATGTGGGAATATGTGCCCGCTCGAATTTATAAAAAACATGGCTTTGAGCTGCTCTCCCAGATGAAATAAGAATGGTCGTAAAAAGAGTAGAACGGAAATTAGGAGAGGGCTATAACGCAGAAAAAAATGGGCATTTATTCTGGACGAAAAAAAGCAACAAAGCGATTTGTTTATAGGTTGTACTGGAATCATGACAATGATGGTGATGATGACATTTTGCTTATCTTATCTCTACTGCCGTTACATACTCCTCTGCCAACAAGTTGGGGGACGCCAAAGAATGATCATCCCCAAAAAAAACCATGCATGCATGGTGCGGTGCATCCACCATCACCACCATCACTATTTTACCATTTTTTTTCTAACATTTTGCTCCGCCATAATTGTGTCTTTTTTGAGCAATAATAGAAAAGTGACAATGAGTCGGCCAGGTAATAAGAGAAACTAGGAGAAAGTTGAAAGTGAGCTCGTCCAAAAAGCTACCTGAAGCTTCTTCTTTTCCGAAAAGAAAACTTTCCTGCTAAATAATGCACATCTTTTCTACTTTCCACTCTTTCTTATCATTCCCCATTTGGAAATCATATCAAAGAAAGCAAGCTCAGTGATCATGGTCATTAGTCACGCAACTTTATTTTGAAGAATCTCTTCACTGTCTTGTCAAAAAAACGAGGCAAATGTTTACCACTCCACGTAACTCTTTAAAGTATATTTTCTTGTTCTCTCTCTCTACCTCTCATCTCCCTCCATCTTATTTTTTTCTTCTTAGGATTTATACAGTTTAGCATGTGCTCTCTGCCTCCATGCCTTATTTCTCATATAAATTGTCACGTAGTCAGGAATCCTGGATAAAAAAAGAGAAAAAATATTCTACTTGTATATTTTTTTTCCAACGACAGCCTAAGGCCTTTCCTTCCTATTTTTTCTAGAGTTACACGGAGTGTAATGGAGGAAAGATGTTTGGGCGCGTGCTTCCTCCAAAACTGGAATTAAAGTAGCTTGGAAAAAAATTGGTAAACAGAGACGTACACACGGTTACATGTCTCAGTATGCACCAGGAGGAATGGATGGAAGAATTTATAAAAGTTGACAGGCTAAAAAGACACAGAAACAACGGAATAATTTCTTAATCCTACCTAGCCAAAGCACCTCTTCTTCCCTGGCTTCACCTCTCCTCCATCTAGCCAAAGTAGGTATTTGTGCTGACGTCAAAGCTTGTGTCGTCAGCAGTCAGCACATGAATCAAGATTTATTGGAGGTGGTAAAGGTAGTAAAATGATGGGAAGAGGGGGATGATGAGTGTCATTGGAAATTCATATCCCATCTCCTCAGCTCAGCAGTAGCAGCAGCACCACCATGTTCAATTTTAATGGGCGATGGATGAGTCTCTGTTGGAAATGATGTGGCGTGTGTGTGTGTGGTGTGGCGTAAGACTCTGTGGATGATGATTTCAACAGCGAAGCTAATTTACATGCTCATATCAGCCCGGAGATTTGTCGTTGAGATTTTCAAATCTCATTAACGGCAATGGGGACGACAAGCCGATAAGAAAAATGAGGTGGTAGTAGTAATAAAAATAATATGCGTGTGTGTTGGAGTGAATGAATGGAAGAGGGGCTTTGACTATCCTCCCGTTATCCAATTTTGTATGCATGTCGTCGCACTCCGCTCGCTACACTTCAAACCGTCTTCTTCCTTGTCGTCGTCATCTCTCTGTCGTCGAGCAACTTTTCTCTAGATTGCCTGGGAATGCAGTGGTTTACATGGTTTTTGTGGCTTGGCTTGGTTTTAGCCTACCAACCGGAAAATCCTTTTTCCTTTCATCTCTCTCTCCTCTCTCTGGAATGTGTGTGTGTGGGAGTGGGAGAGAGCTCAATATGATGGCACATTTTGCCCCAAGGAATTTCGTAATGTTAAACCAGAGCAGAAGATAAAAGAGAGAAAATTGCGTGAGATTGTAGCACCTCAAAAAATTGGGGTATGTGGTTAGCGGATAAATTTTGGCAGGGTTTTTAGGCAAGCAGGAAATTGGAGTGTCGTTAAACCATAAACGGAACACTGCTAATTACTCTCTAAACAGCCTACCAGTTCCAAAATCACTGGTTAATGTTACAACGGCGACATTTGGGATCGTGACAGTTAAAAACAGCTTGAAGGGGTAAAAGTAGGAGATGCTGCTGCTCTGCTGAAAAAGATTTTGCCAACGATAAACTTTCCATTTTTGCTCAGGTAATTTTTAGGTAAAAATTTAAAATATGTGGAGGCGTTCTCTATTGAGAATGATGAATTAAAGCAATTTGAAATGGAGCATGCAGTTTATTTTTTTTCAGGTTTACTCAAAAATTCGCATAAAAAAGCTAATGAAAAGGGAGAAGAAAAGGAAGTTGGGTGATTGATTCGTTTCGTTTCATGCTTCCAGCTTCCAAGGCAAAGTCCAAACTTTGAATAGAAATGTGGAAGGAGGAATATAATTGGAAAGTGAGGGGCGGGGTCAGCAATTTTTGTCAGCTGTTCTTTGATGGATTGCTTTGTTGATAGTAGTAGTACGAAGTGGAGTAAAGGGTGAACCCTCGCATGCAGGTCATTTACATATATATGCATGTCACGTGATCACTTGACTTGGATTCTTAGCGAAAAAATGGAAATGCTTAAAACGGCCTTGGGCATTGAAATCACACACTTCCTTTTTTTAAATTTTGCGTAGGTAATACTTTTTTATTATTATTATTATTATTTCTTGTAAACCAACATTACATTTTTTTTGCTTAATTTCACCTGAAAAATTCTCTCGGCATCCAATTTCGCGTTGTTATTTTTTTCTCCAAAAAATGTCGTCCAAGGAGTAGTAGTAGCCAAAGAAAGGGACAAATATTATTATTATTTCATTTTTAAAATCATTTCATTTCACTAGCTTGGTTATTTCAGAATGGTGAGGAGGACGACAAGCAAATATAATATAGAAAGGTACAAAAATAGTGTCCCGGGATTGCAAAACTGCCTCAGTTAAACAGATTGATTTTTAAGTTGGAATTGTTAGGGGTGTGGTGGGGGGATGGTGTGTGCTGCTGCTCAGGTGTTGGCGTGGTAAATTGGAGGTGTACTGCTGCACTTTTGCTCAAGGAATAAATGAATGTTTTGGAATGTAGGTCTACTCCCAGCCTCCTTTCTCCAGCATTCCCGCATCAGCTCAAATATTTCTGGAGGACTGAGCAATGGCTTGGGTAGCCAAATCTGCTGGGCTTGCTCGCTTGCTGCTTGTCCCATTTCCCCATATTTTTCGGCTAGAGGAGCAAGCTGATGATCTGAAATGTGATGGAGTGGCTTCTGTCGGCACAAAGTCAGTATTTCCCAAAGTGTGACGCCAAAGGACCATACGCTTGTTTGAAGTGTAAAGTCGTTACTGAGTATTGACTCCCATGACCACCAGCGGAGTGGCTGCAAAAGACCGTTTTGAGTGTGACTATAGTCGTCTCTGTACTGCTCGCAGGCCATTGCCAAATCAGCGATTCGGATGGAGCCCTCTCTCTCTACGCTAAGCAGCCATCCTAAACTGGGAGTGTTTGTCAGACGGCTAAGGAAGCTGCACAGGTCACCACATTCAGGAGCGGGATACAGGGCTAGAATCGGTTTTTTCAGTTCCGTGCACACGCAAATCATCTGGAGAAGATGTTCATGATCTAGCACGCCCAGTAGTCGGATCTCAGACATGGACTTGATTGTCTTGGAAATGAGTCTACAGTTTGCATAAATGGTACCCTCTTGGGACTCCACTTCTCCTTCAAAGTCGTACAAGTGCACCTGGCCGAACACGCAACTGCCAAGATTTTCAATCAGTCTTAGTTGACGTAGAGACACGTCTGTGATAGCGTTGTGAGCACGCTGACTCCTAGCAGGACGGCCAGAGCCTTCGTAAATCATATTCCAGGTAGCCGTGGCTATTTTTGACTTTCTTTGGCGACTGGTGCCTGAGCGAAGAGTGTTGCTGTTGAGATGATTTGGATGGGTGTCCAGTACTGGAGCTGTAGAGGATGACAAATTATTTGGCTCATCTGCTAGCCAACTCTCCTCGCCCAGGTCACTGGCTGCTAACTGATTGGATCTGAGTGTCATTTTATTCGGACTGCAGGATAGCATACGATGGCCGTTATGATGATCGCTGGATGCCGCAGCCGAATTGATATTGCTGCTAGCACTGCTTGCATTATTGCTGTAGCAGCCACTAGTACTGCTGGCGCTGTCCAGTGCTTTCGATGTGGTGCCGTAGTTATTGTAATGGCAACCTGTGAATACACAAAACCCCGTCAAAATTAGCTTTTTGACCACGACATTCTTTCTTCTAAGCTCTCACCAGAAAATTTAATTGTGGAAGAACCAAAAAAAAATACTTGCAAAAATCTCTTCACAGAGAGAAAATGACAAAAGACAATGAATAATATTGGATTTGGCAAATGTCTCTTTGCCTTTTTTACTTTGGGGAGGAGGAGGAGGAGGAGGGTGAGGGGGGGGGGAAGAAGACTGTAATGTCAATGTAATGGGATCAAAGAGAAAGAATGGAGTTGAATGGCTGGAAATGAAAAGAGAACAATTTTTTTCTTCTCTTTCTGTGCATNGGAGGAGGAGGAGGGTGAGGGGGGGGGGAAGAAGACTGTAATGTCAATGTAATGGGATCAAAGAGAAAGAATGGAGTTGAATGGCTGGAAATGAAAAGAGAACAATTTTTTTCTTCTCTTTCTGTGCCTGCCATCCAGTTTTACGAGAAATACCCAAAAAACTGCAATTTCGATGAGTTGCTCTGCTGTTGAAGCGTGTGTGTGTTTGTGTATGTGCTTTAGTTTAAGTAGAGTCAGTGAAGTGTATATGTAGCGTACTGTACATACCTACATGCGACATACACAGAACACAAAGCATGTTGCTCTCTTTTTTATTTTGAGGAGGAGAAAGGGAGAGGGAGAGAAAGAATGAAAGGAAATAAAATAAAAGAGCTAGATTTTCCTTTTATGCTGCCATTTTTGCTGTTGCACGAGATTTGAGCTGAACTGCTGAGTGCACAACAACAAACAAAAAAAAAGGGCAAACCAAACCAAACCAACAACGTCAGAAAGGTAATATGCGAGCCTGAAAGAGAAAAAAAAAAAGATGAAAAGAGGATTCCAGATTGAGCAATGAGTTGGAAATGGAAATTTGGGTCAAATCCATTTCATTTTCATTTTGATGGAAATCTTCTATGGCTTTTTTCCCATTTTCCTATTTTCTTCTGATGGGATTACACAGACCTAATATTATTTTCTTGGTACTTACATACCAACCCTCTCTTCCCCCCCCCCTCCCTCTCTTACCGCTAAACAAGCTTTACTCATCCCCTTTTTTCAAAAGAAACATGCCATAACAAAGGAAATTGTAAAAAAAATAAATTAAATGAAAGGGCTTCTCTATCCCCAATTTTCCCGCAAAATTACTGCCCGGTTAAGTGGGAAGAATTTACATGTTTGGCTTGTGCTTACCTTGGAACTTGAGTCCACTGACTTGATTGTTCAAATGATTAATTTTGCCAAGAGTGGTATGGGTGCCACTGGTTCCGCCTACTCCAGTGGAGGATGATACTGGCACTTGGGGCCCGTTTGCTGCGGTGTATGGTGGCGGCGACACTGAAGCTTGCTGTGCCTCCCTTAAATTATTATGCACCTTTTGAATCCCTCCTCCTCCTCCACCACTTAAAATGTTGACGTTATTGGGACCATCGACGTACACATGGTGGTGGTGAGGATTGGTTGCCAGATTGATGCCGTCTCCGTTATTCCCTCCAGTGCCATTTGTCATTGGAGTCAAAGTGAGTAGCAGATCTTTAACACCTTCAGTACCAGGTCCATTGCTCTGTGCGACAATATGAGTTGGCACACTGTTCCAACTATGACGCCAAGGAAATTGGAAAGTAATTCCCGAAGTTCTGTCTCCAGACCCAGCAGCCGCGGAGTGGAACTGAAACACGGTGCTAATACTCTTTCCATTTTTCCTCATGCAAAATACCACACCAGCGACGACCCCACTTAGCAAAATGAGTCCGGTCAAAATCCCCACCACAGTTTCCACCATGCTCTCATCCAAATCCCCAATTTCCAGGGGTTGCTGTGTGTCCACAGCAAAATCAAGATCAGGCCCGGCATCCTCCTCCTCCACGGTCCAATTTCCTTCAAACAGCTCCGACTGAAAGTACACTTCTCCCAGAAGAATCCACTGACTTCTGTAAAAAAGCTGTAGCTTCAAATATTTCCCAATTCTCTCCTCCAACGGAATCGTCAAGTTTCTTGTCTGCTCTACAGACAAATCCAACCCAACCGTGGCCGGAATGTGGTTGACCACTGGTTGACTTGTGTAGTGAATCCCACCAAGACTAAAGTGAGCCACGCAGCGACTCCAAAATTGAACTCCTTTGCTGGGATAATTATTGGTAAAGAGGGAGACATGCGAGAACACGCGAACAGCGTCGAATTCAAAGTGAAGCTCAATCCAGTCTTTTTCTTGGGCGCGTCGTCTCCAACCAACCCAGCCGTTTCCTATGAGAAAAAAAAAGAGAAAATCATCATCATTCGGCTTGATTAGACTTTTAATTTCCGGTGCAGAATGGAGTTTTCGCTCTGTCTTCTGGTGAATACGGCTAATTTTGGGTGTGCGGGGAAATTGGTGGGAAGTGGGAGCCAACTAACTGGTTAACCTGCCTAATTTCTAATTTCTCTACCGAATTTCCTCCGCTCGCTTGCTCGTGCTCCTCCTCGATTTCCTAACCTATTTTTTACCAGAGTCGTGAAGCCTGCAAAGCTAATTTCGCTTTTTCTTTCCAAAAAGGGGAAAAAATGAATGAATGGAAAGGAATTGAAAAAGATGGAAAAACGAAAAAGTAATTCAATTTTTTGTACGTTTTCTTACCCAGCCCATATCCAATATCCATGTTGAAGCTATTGGCCCCTTCAATTTTATCCGTAAGCTGTCCCAATCCTCCGCTCAGCTTATCACGAGGCTTCACCGGCATTTCCGTTGTAGTTGACGACGACGCTGTCACCGCTGTCACAACCTCGCCACCTTCACTGCCATCCAGCTCACCTTCGCCGCCATTTTCCCCGCTGGCGTTGCTATTCTCACTATTCATACCGGCGGCATCCTGTCCCTCACTTTCTGTCTGCTCGTTGTTCGCCTCATTAAATCTAATTGATTGGTCACCCGAAGTAAAAAGAATGTCCACTCTTCTGTCCCACTTGCTTCCGGTTCCGTCGTAGCTGTCGTCTTGAAGACTGATACCTTCTGAAAATATGTCCCCTTGCTCCATCGAGTACTGGAGGAGTCCTCCCTCCATTTCACATCCCAGCAGCTCCACTCTCAAACAGGACACCCGTCTATGCGCCGAGTACGGCACGAACCTCACTTTCTCCGCGAACAGCGGAGGTCTCAATTTCGTAGTGACGACGGCACTCGTGTCCGTGTTTCCAGGAAATACTGACTTTCCATCAAACTTGTAATATTTTCTAAAGCTGGTGAAGCCCTGTCTCCAGTACTCCAGCTGGAACTCTTCGGTGTACTCCTGACCAAGTCCGTTGCTGTATCTGCCCTGCATCTGAACCCCGCTTAGGAGATGGGTTCCATTTAAGCTCACTTGAAGCCATTCATGCACACCAATAGAAATGGGTTCTTTGGGGCACCATGCGCCACCCTGAGTGTCGCGGTTCAGTCTGCGGAATATTAAACAAAAAAATAGATGAGATCAATGGCTTTTCTCTTTCTTCATCAATCCAAACCAAACCAAGTTCGAAGTCATTTGAAAAAAAATCCGGAGGCAAAAGGCCATTAAATTTCAGCATTTTTTTGGGTTAACGACCTTTTGCATCCCATTTTTTATTCAGACTGGATAATGGGCTTGTGATAAAATCCCTCAAGTAATAATAATAATATATCATTATCCCATTTTTTCCCAACGACATTCCATCCAGCCCATTACGCTTAGTACACACACACACATCTCACCAAGTCGCATAAAAAAAGAAAGAGGGAATCTCTTTGGCAGTTTGTGTGTGTGTGAGGGGGGGGAGTATGTAAGGGGTGCACACTGACTGCTGCCACATTCCACTCTCGGAGCTTGCTTGAAGAAAAGAAAAAAATGTGTAGTCGGAATAATTACGACAGAGGTCCGCCTTATTATCGCTTTATTATTGAAGCTGGAATGAGTTGATGACGCCATAATCACGCCTCTTTATTACTTTATGGATCTCCTCAACTTTTATTACCTGGCCGTAGAAAAAAAGTGCTACTGATAATAATGGCAGGTCATTATTCTCAGAATCAGCTCATTTTTTTTTGTTGCTTTTACTACCACTGCTGCAAATGGAGGCAACTAGAGGGAATTTGGAGGGAGTAGTGATGATGGTTCAGGTGGTAATTAGGCAGACTACTACTACTGGCACAAAGGTGAAACACACACTACTACTGAGCGTGGTAAGTAGAAGAAGAAAATGTGGAACGGCCGGGGAAATGTGACACACGTCCGAGCACTTAAATAAATTGTAGCTATTATTATGCTGATGATCATGTTAGTAGAGGGAGGAGGGCAGGATGGCAGCGAGAGCAGAGTGAGCAGTGAATGTGAGAGTGGAGGAGTAGGAGTAGTGGAGAGGAAACGTGAGGTAATTTATTATGCTAATTTGGTGATTAGGTATTCACTCGAGTAGCTCTACTCACTCCCACCACTACTCCCACTTGATCAGTAGCAGAGAGAGAGAGAGAGAAAGGAGAATAATCAAGTGAAGAAGTGAGTCGAAGTTAAGGATTATTTGACAGCTTAAGTGTTCCATGCCAAACTCTGTATAACCTTGGCTTGCTGGAGGGAGCAAAAGGCATGACTCCACACGCAAATCCTAGTACTAAACCGTCACTCCTAATTTGGCGAGAGTGTAACGTAACAATAATGAATGCGGTCACCTGGCTGGCTGCTTGACTGACTGACTGGCTGACGCTGATTTACTGATACTTTACATCAGGAGGATATATATAGACAGAGTGCCGGAATTTCCTTTTACATGCTAATGGCTCACCAAAAAAAACATTTTTATCACTTTCACTCCATATCTTTTCTCCCACCACCACTTCAAAATACACACACACTTATCCGCCATTTTTAATATTAGCCACATTTTCTTCTTCTATTCAAGCCATTGTACATCCGATATTGAAAGGAACTGAGTTTTGAATGAAAATGCCTTGGTTGTCTGCCTTCTCACAGAAAAAAAAAATCTTACAATGCACTCGAGTGCAAACAGCATTTTTTTTCTGGTCTATTCTATTTGAAAGTATTGAGAAAAATATTGAAAGGAACTGAGCTGTGTGTGTGTATCGAGCGAAGAAGGAAAAGGTGAGTGGAGGAGGAAGATATTTTCCGTGAGATTAGCTCTCTCTCTCCCTCTCCCTCTCTCTCTGGTCGCCATAGAGAGGTAGAGAGCATTCAGAAGAAGAATGAGAGAAAGAGGCTTAAACATTTTATTAGATTGTGATTGTGAACACGACGACAAAAGCTTGGCCAGAAAATTGTAAAAGCTGTTGTTGTTGTCGTTGTTGTTGTTGTTGTTACGCTTTATTACATATTTTTGTGGTGGTTGTCGACCGGTAGTGGATAGAGCACTAAAATCTCTCTCTCCCTGGCCACTGCCATTGAAAAAATAGCATGGGAAAAAGGAGAATGGGAGATGAATGGAAAAGCAGTGCTGCTGATCTGCTCTGCACTCTAGAAAAAAAAGGAGAGATGAAAAGGGAGTGAATTTCGGTGAATGGGCAACATATTTTTGTGGTTTTTGTATGAATGTATTCTTCATCGTCGTCGTGCATTTCTGTTGCACCAGCATTATTGAGCAGTGGAAAATCATGGAAAATGTAATAATGTTGGGTTGAGTGGAGGAGAAAAAGGTGGTGGTGGTGGATATCAAATACAAGCCATTATGTTGTTAGCAGGAGAAGGAGAAGGCTGAGAGAGAGCGAGACGGAAGCGAGAAAAAAAAGATGAAGAGAGACTGTCAGCTTTTCCTCTGGAAATCCGTTCCACATCATTTCACCACACTGCCATGAGCAAGAAAAAGAGGCAAGAAGAAAATGGAAGATGAAAAAAGGAAAGGAGTAGTACATGATGCTGCTCTCTGCTCAGCTCAGCCTTTTTTAAAGGAAAGTTAAAAAGGGAGCAAGAAAGAAAAAAATGTGAGGGAGAGAGAAGTTTAAGCACATTAATATCATGTTCATAATGGGCTTGTAGAAAGGGAGTGAGTCAGCAGCAGCAGCAACGAAATTGTGAAAAAAAAGAAGAGAAAAAAGGTAATGCGACCAATATTGGTTTCGCTTTTGATTAGCCACGGCTTTTCACTACAGACTTGTGTGAGTGCAAGGCTGCTGTTATTATTATTATTATTTTGGATAATATTGCGTGTGTGTGTCCGTGTCCAGCAGTGCATTTCTTTCTTTTTTTTTTCTTTTTAATGCTCCCTCTGAGACGTATCAAACGTCCACTCTCCTTTTTTCTCTTCTCCACAGAAAAAAATTTTTTTTTGGAGTAAATGGTTCCAGTACTGCTTGCTGGACTGTGTGTGACTGTAACTACTACTGAGAGCACTGCTGCAGAGCAAATGGAGGTGATGTGTCCCCAGTCACCGTTTTTTTTTCTCTTTCTCTCTTCCGTCCTCCTCTCACATTTCCTTTTTCCGCCTCAATTTCACGACATCACTACTACCACAACTCCCAGCACAGTCCTCTAATTTCTACCTGCCTGTTTTATTGCCCCAAAACACGAAACACCATCGAGTTTCCCTTTCTTTCGTCTTCAGCATCAAGCAGTAGCGCTACTACTACTCTTCTCCAAATAATCCGTTTGACTGGCTTACTACAACTAGCCAAGTGCAGTCCAGTCCAGTGGCATGATGATGATGGCAGCAGTGCTCATTATTTCGGGCACAGCCACCAAAAAATGAGGACAAGTTGACGCTAGTCACGTACAATTTACCAGCCAACTAACTTCTTTTTTTTCCTGTGATCCCTTCTCCCTTCTTCTTGTCAAACCATTTA